>VWZO01014828.1:0-15597 GCA_013396975.1 Bucco capensis
AGAGAAGAGTAGATTTAGACTTGATATTAGGGTGGTGGACTTGATCTGAGGGTGGTGGAACACTGAAACAGGTTGCCCAGGGAGGTGGTTGAGTTCCCATCCCTGGAGGCATTCCAGGTGAGGCTTGCCAGGGCTCTGGGCAACCTGATCTAGTTGGGGATGTCCCTGCCCACTGCAGTGGGTTTGACTAGATGACCTCCAGAGGTCCCTTCCAACCCAAATGATTGTACAACAAAGTTTTGGATATGAAACAAAGTCTGGGGCAAAGCGCTGTGTTTTGGGGGAAGGTGCTGAGATGGGCTTTGCTGGCCCTTCTTTGGGGAGGGCCAGCCCCAGGGAGGACACTGGCACGGGTTGAGTGAGCCATCCCACTCACAGCACTCCACTCACCACTTCTTTGCTCTTGGTGGCACCAGGGTGGCTCAGGTAGGTCTTGACAGTAAGACAGGCCTCCCACATCCTGGGGCTCAGCTCAAACCTGCAGAGAGCACAAGGGGGGCTGTGGTGCAGGGCTGCATCACCCACCAGAACCACGCTGGCACTGAGCTCCCCATGGTGATTTTGCTTCTCTCTCCAATGCCTGTGAGAGTCCAGGAGTTTCCCATGGTGCAATGTCCAGCTCAGTGGTTGCACCCTAGAAGCTTCAGCCTCTGCAAACCTCTGCTGAACCAAGTCTTATATGGATGTACTCAGGCAGGATTTACCCATTTTTAGGCCAATTTTTTTCCTTTTGTTGAAAAATGCTGTCAAGGGCTGCTGTCTCACTCAGCAAAGACAGCAGAGGCATCTGAAGCCTTGGTCTCATCCTTTCCTTAGCAGACCCCAAAAGTTGGAAGGATTTTTTTCCTGCCAAATGGTTTCTGCAGGAGCTGAATGTGTTTTTTCCCATCAGCTGCACCAAAACTAGGGCAGATACAGTCCCAGGGAGCCTTCCTCATGGGCACTTACTTCTCCTTCACCTCAAGGGGCTCTGGCAGGGTTGTGCTAGTCTCCTCGTGTTCTTGTTGTGGCTCATGCTCGCCTTCCCCAGCATCCTCGTCCAAGGCTTCTGCATCTTCCTGCTCCTCACTGTTGAAGCTGTCAGCCGAAGCCTTCTCTGAGGAGCTGTCTCCCTCCTCCTCCTCTTCTTCCTCACTGGATGTGCTCTCGTACCTGCACGGAGGGAGAATGCTCAGTGGCAACACGGCACCCAGCTGGTCCACTCCAGGTCCACCCATTGCCACTGCCACCAGCCCAGGACAGGCATGGCAGGGGCCAGGGCTGGCTCAGAGGGGTGGCAGGAGCCCCTTGCCACGTACTCCCCGTTCAGAACTCCCACAAACTGCAGGCTCTTCTTGCTGCCCTCAGCCTCACTCCGGGGGGGACCATCCCGCTTCTTCATGATGGACTTCAGGGCTCCTGAGGGTAGAGAGATGAACATCAGGTGTCAGTGTGCAGGAACCTCCCCCTGGGGCTGCCCGGGCACCCCAAACCTGCCAAACCCCAGAGCAGGCAGGACATGGGCAGCATGCAGGCAGCTGCCATAACACAGGTAGCATTGGCCCTCCAGGCGTTGTCCCCAACAGGACCACCCTCTTCCTTCCTGCAGGAACATCACAACCCAGACCCTAGGTGTCATCCTGTCATCCCTGGCACTGACTCACCGGTCGCAGGGCTTGAAGCAGCTCCACCATCCCACACCAGAGATGGGTCCCAGCCACTCTGCACCATCTCTGGAGTGGCTGCCCTGTGGGCCAGGCTGCCCTGGCACGTCCCCCACATTGCTCCTGCATGCTGTGCTGAGGGGATGCTTTGGGCATTGCCCATATTGGGCTCCGTCTTCTCATCCGCTGGGAGGGTGCTGCCCATGTTGGTCTGGCTGCCCTCGTCTTTCCATCCGACAGCTGAATCAGGTCCAACTGCCACGTCCCTCCCATCGGGACGGCAGCCCACCCCAATGCAGATGGTTGGTGGGCAGCACTCCACACCTGCCTCTGCCGTCTCCAGGGGCTCACCGGTCGCCCGGCTCTGTGTCACCACCACTGCCTCCACCAGCACCTCAGCCACCTGTGGCTTGGCTGTTACCTCCTTGTCCACCCAGCTGCAGGGCCGGCGTGTGCACACCTCCAACCGCAGCATCTCCAGCTCCCGTGTGGCCTCCTGCAGGTGCCCTTCCATCAGGGCGATCACTTCTTTCTGGTGCCCCACTGTCTGCTGCAGCAGCTCCAGCTCCTGCTCTGCCTCGCTGGCCAGCCCCAATGAGGACTCCAGTACCCAGACAGCCACGTCCCTGCACTCCCTTGCCCTGCTGTCTGGCATGTCACAGCCCTCCTGGTGTGACCGATAGTAGAAGACAGCATCGGTCATGGCCCGGTCCTCACCCACCGCCACATTGCGGCACAGCCTCTCAGTAGCCCTGGGGCTCCTGCTTGGCCAAGCCCTGCCGCCCCTCTCTGGCATGGCCAGCTTCTCCGTCAGCTTCCTCAGCTCTGTGATCTTACTCGCTCGGCCCTTTGCCGGCTCCTCACCCCCTGCCACCCTTTCGGAGCCAGAAGGGTGGCTGAAAGCCTCACTGGGCTCTGCTGACAGCCTCTCCAACAGCTTCGCCTTCTCCCTCTTCAGCTCACAGATCTGTGTCTCCAGGAGGGGAATGGTTTTCACCTGCTCCTCCAGGTCCCGGAGCTGCCGCAGGGCTGCAGCCATCTGTTCCCGCACATGCTGCAGCGGGGCAGCGCTGAGCCCTGTGGCTGGTGTGCTGCGCCCCGAGCTCCCAGGGCTTCCCCGTCCCCAGCCTGCCTGGCCCTCAGCTCCTACCGGCACCCAGGGAAGTGGCTGACTTGGGGCACCTGGTAGGCCACTGCGGGAGGGACCACCAATATCCTGCAAATGGCCCTGCTCCTGCTCCAGCCTCCTGCTTGTCTCCAGCAAGGTCTTCTCCACCCGTCGGTTTCGCATGAGGCACTTGTGGGTGGGAGGTGGGAGCAGCCGAACTAGTGGTAGCGGTGAGAGGGGGTGGGAGGTTGGCTTGCTCGAAGCTCCCTGGATCTGTGGGGACAGCAGCAGTGTGGTACTGCCCTCCTCACTGGCCATGGAGGTGAGGGACTCGGTGGACGTCCAGGCACTGGTGTGGCTGCTGGGGCTGCGCAGGGCACTGGGTGGCTGCTGGGTCCCTTTAGCCTTGCGAGGCAAAGCCACTTTCTTGAGTGTTTGGCCACTTTCGATGTCATCTACGTATTTCAGGAAATCCAGGTCTAGGAGGAAGCCGTAAGGGGTTTCCACCGAATATGAGCTCTTCTCCCCAACGTCCTGGTCCTGGTACAAGAATGGGCCCCCAAGATCTGCGAGAGGAGCAAGGATGGTTAGGCAGGGCCCTGGGGGAGACAGGAAGACTTTACCAACCCAGTTATACTGAGGTTTGCAGCCTGCAGCCCCCCCCCTCATGATGCTGCTGGTGGTGGGCCAGCAGATGGCCTGCCCCTGGCCCCCTCAGTGCTGTTAGGTGTTACAGAGCACCCACCCACTCTGTGCTGGGGTCAGTGCTGGAATGAGGAAACCCACTGGGACAGGATGGGACAGCTCAGTCCTGCCACTGCCCTCACGCTCCTTCCCTGCCCAATGATGACCCTAGTCCCTTTACCTGGGAGGTTCTGCTTCAAGGGTACAGGCTGAGCCATCTTCTCCCCGAGACGCTGCTGACCAAGGGACCATCAACCTGCAACAACAACAGGGCCACATCTGGCAAAACTCTGCAAACTGGGTGAGCCTCATGTGGCCACAAACTACTGCCCCCTGCCTGGGGTGCACCCCATGGCCACCCCCTGCCATGTGCTGGGCCCTGGTGCTCTGGGGCTGAAGCTCAGCCGAGTGAGCGTGGTGCTGCCTGCAGGGCCAGGGATTGTTTGTACATTTAAGGAATGTTTTGCAGCCTGAGCTGGGATGACTCCAAGGATGAGCCATGAGTCAGAGCTTGGCCACTCTTGGGGAATGGCTGGAAAGCAAAAAAGAAGGCTGTAGCCTTCGCGGGTGCGAATGTCAGTGAAGTTTGCCTTTGATAAAGGGAACCAATGCTTTTGCAATCCATGTGACTGGAGGCAGCTGTCAGCACCCATCTGTCCTTGGATGCCTGGCCTGAGCAGGGGTGTCTGGAGGGCCAGTGACCCCTAGTAGGGATCTAGCTGCTTCTCCTTGTTGATAACACAGGATAACGCAGGGCAGGAGGAAGGGAGGAATGAAATGGGAGCCTAGTTTTCCCAGGACCCAGGCATGGGCATGCTGAAGGAGAGCCAGCGGGATACAGCTGTGGTCCAGTGGTGAGCTCACAGCCAGTGGTGCTGTCAACAGTGAGCATTCAGCTGGGACCTGTTACAACATCTGGCAGCATCTGGGTGCCAAGGTTCAGGTGGGAAGTGCTCCTGGCAGAAGCAGGATGGGGCAAACAGAACCCTGGGAGCACTTGCTGCTGCTGAGCATGCCACCACCCTCCAGTGACCCACGGGGCCCTGCGTGGTGAGGATGTGGTGGCCGTGCCTGTGGGCACAGGTGACCATTGGGCTGTGCAGTTGCTGGCAGGCTATTTTTGGAAGAAAGTAGGGGACAAGGCATGCCACAGAGGAAAGGCAACTTAGGCACAGCCCTAAGGGAAGCTGAGGCTCAGGACTGCCCAGAAAAGGGTGCAGGATCTTGCCTTGGCTGTGGATAAACACAAACACCCATACCAAAATCCTCCCCCCCCCCGCCCATGACAACCAGAGGATCCAGACTTTTCTAGCAGAGATTCTGTGGCTGCCCAAACCACATGGCCCAGTTTGGGGATGACATGAGAGCCCCTCACTCACACCTGCTGCCAGCATCACTGCTGCCTGCTATTCCCTGGCCCTGGTCACCAGCCCATGGCTCTCCCTGACCACAAGACTGCCAGAAAATGGAGGAACAGCTGTGGCATAAGCAGTGCAGGGCCAGGCCCAGGCTGGGCACCCGGGTGATGTGGAAGCCTCCCCCTGCCCACCCCACTGCACAGGGTTGAGAAGCTGAGTCCATCTGGGCAGGGATGAGAGATGAGTCAAGGGGCTGAATCGTGAGGCTCTCCCACTCCTCTACCAACCCATCGACACCCAATGCACACATCAGCTTCAACCTCCCTTGGCAATATCCTGGCTCCATGCTGGCACCTTACCATTCCCATGCTGCCAGCTTTGTGCCTAAAAGGGTCTGCACATCCCCCACCTCGGCTAATCCCTCCCGCCCCAGTCACCATCCAGCTTTCTCCTCCACGCTGCTCTTGCTGCAGGTAATTAAGCAGCACCGAGGCCATGACAGACTTCCCTCTGGCCTCTGTGCACACTATAAATCAAACAGGAGGAAGAGGGAGAGCAACAGGAGCCAGGGCGAGCGGGCGCACTTCCTCGGGGGAAGTGGCCGGCAGCTCCCTTCCGCTGCTCAGTCAGGCATTGTCCTCCCTGGGGCCGCGCCAGGAAAAGCTGCCTCTGCCGGGACCTCAGCTACAAGGTCTCCTGCACCACTCCTCCCACTCGCAGCAAAGGTGTCCCTTCTGCCAACACTGCCCCGCTGTCCCCTCCACCAATCAAAGGGACACACTGCTCCTCCCCCTGCCGCCTCATCCTGCCCCTTCAGCCGATGCCAGCAGATGCTGTCAGCTGCGTGGCCGTGTTGCCATCCCTAAGGTGAAGGAAATCCTCTTGCAGCACCCTCCACAGTTCTTGGCTCACATTACTTTTGGTCCAACAGTATGGGCTGAACCCAGGGCAGGAGCTTCTGCCTAAACCCAGCTCTGAAACAAAGGGCCAGGCCAGGTGATGGGACCTGCAGGCTCCTCACCATGTGCAAATTGTCTCAGGGACTCCACAATGCGCAAACCCTCGGGAGGGACTCATGATATGCCCACCCTCCCCATGACACTCAAAGTGCCCCTGGGCTGCCAATGGGCTGGGCAGTGAGATGACTGGCAGGCTGGATTTGGGCTAGCAAGGATGAGCAATGGAGGTGGATACCCCGGAGTGCAGCAGCAGCCAGAAGGTTAAACCCCTGTGGCCCATCCACTGCTGGCACCTGCTGGGGCAGCCACACAAAGCCAGCCTTGACCCCAGCTGGCTGCCGTCACTGCATCACCATTCAAAGAGAAGCTGCTCTCCAGCTGGGCTGAAGTTCCAACAGGGAAGAGTGGCGCTAGGGGCTGACAGCCACTTCCCTGGATGCTGGGGCTTGTTCCTGCTACGGCTGGGCACAGGGACCCCTGGGTGCCAGAGGTAGGAGACCTTGCATGAGGTCTTCCTTCAGAAGAAAGGAAAACATTTTTTCTGGTCCTGGTGTTCCTACAGAAAAGCGTGATGGAAGAAAGCAAAGTGCAGCTGGGGAGGCAGCAAGAGGAGATCCAATCTTCCCTGCAGTGGCAGGACTACACTTCACCCTGAGTTCAGACCTCTGTTTATCCCTCTTGCTGTCTTACTGATGCCAACACAGGAAACTTGGGGCAAAACCTGGAGCTGTTCTGTTCAGTTCCAAATAAAAGACCTGTCAGAGATGGGGCAGCCTGGGCACCTTGGCACAGCTCAGGTACCATTTGGTACCCATTCCCCAGTCCCATGGGATCCCTGGCCTCATGGTCCATGGGGAGATCTCCACTCTTGGTCCCCAAGCCCCTGGGCAGGCAGGGGACAGGTCTGGCAGAGCTATTTTTAAGGCTCTGGACTCATCTGGGCCTTTTCCCTTGCCAGGGGCACAAGTTGTGCAGCCCCCAACCCATCTTGGCCATGCACCATTGCGCAGCCTGAGCGACTCCACCAGCGTGGCCAGGGCCAGACACAGGGAGGACTCTCCCCAGCTCTCCTCCTGAGCCAGAATTCTGAGGTCACGAGGAATGTGAGAAGAAAAAAGTCCAGAGCAGCCCCAGCCAGCATGACTTGATTTATCTCAGCCAGGCACGCTTCCCTCAAAGCTGCACGCAGGTGATAAGCCCCAAAACTTGGGGCTGAGGCTGTTCCAAAGCTAAAGTGAAACCACTGAGCAAGCACACAGCTTCCTCCACTGCCAGGGACCTGCTGGGATTTGAACTCCTCACATGGAACCAGACATCGCGTGAGCCTGTCACCAGCAGCGTCACCCACTGGTGCTGCAGGTGGGTGCAAACAGGAGGTATCCAGGGCTCATCACACCTTCCCGGCCACCTGTCCTGTCCCCATTCTCTATCTTGGGCCTGTGTGGGACAACCTGTGCCCCACTCTACCTGCTGTCCCTGTGCCCACTCGTCCAGGCCACCTTGGCCATGCCATCTAGGCTGGGGCTGCTCCTGGAGGAGCTGGATCTCGTGTGGGTGGATGTGCTGGAGCTTACCCCAACAGCCTAATTCCAGGGTTGGGCTGTTATTTATGAAGTTGTCATCATCGGCCCAGTTGGTCAGGAGGCCATGAAGGCTGCTCAGGCTCTGCACCTGTTCCAGCACCTCAGGGACATCCTGAAGCTGACACAACACCTGGACAACACGTGCATCGTCCACACACAGACAGGCTCACATAGGGACCAGCTCTACATGCCCCATCACATCCATAGCTCTATAGGGCTCCTGTGTCTCCACTAGAAAACACCAACCGCTTGTCTTGCACCCTTGCATTTGCCCACCACTACTTTTCACCATTTCCCTGATTCCCTCTGGGCTGATGACCACACATGGGATTGAAAATGAATCCCCAATGGCCAGGGATTGCCTTGCTGTGAAGGAGTGCTCAGGGATGAAACAGTTAAATTTACACCCAGGCTGTACAGGCACTGTTGGGGTACACACAGCCACCGGGCTCAGCCTCCTGGTGGGCTACCCATGTGCATGCAGGGAGTACCCTGAACCCTGCAGCACCCCCTGTGCCCTCCAGCACCCAGAGGGGCCAGCAGCAGCCCAGGGATGCTCAGCCACAACCCCATACCTGTAGAGCACCAGTATCCCAGGGTGCCCACAGCACTCTCAACTCTGTGGGTCCCCAGTTCCCCAGGAAGCCTGCAGCACTTCCAGCTCTGCAGGTCCCCTGTACCCTTGGATGCTTCACAGCACCCCCAGCCCTAAAAGGTCCTCACACTCAGGGGTGCCTGCCAGCAGCCCCAACCTTGTGGGTCCCCAGCGCCCCTGGCAGACCCATAACACTCCAGCACCCTAGGGTGCCCACAGCACCCTGCACGGCCCCGCATGTCAAGGCCTCTGCCCCCAGCCCGGAGACCTCCCGGGTACTTAGCACCCCCTCCAGCCCGGGTGGGTGGCCCAGCCCGGCCCCGACGGCCCGGAGCCGCCGGCCTCACTCTCGGCTCCTCCCGGGTGCGGGCAGCACCCCCCGTGCCGCTCCCGGTGCGCCCGGGCGGAGCCCCCCGAAGTGGGGGATGCCAGGGCCGCCCCATCCTGCCGCGGTCCCGGAGCGGCCCCTCGGCGGTCCCCGAGCACTGGCGGCCGGCGGCTCCCGNCGCTCAGCCCTGGCACGGCGGTCCCACCGCCCCGCCTCCTCCTCAGGGCAGGAGCGTTCCTGTCCCCGTGGCCCCCGGGGTGGGATGTCCCCTGTCCCAGTCCCCTGGGGGAAAGAGGTGTACCCTGCCCTGGTAACCCCGGGGGTCTGCTGTCCTGTTCGGGAAGGGTTGTCCGTTGTCCCAGTGAGCCCAGTAAGGGAGATGTCTCCTGCACCAGTCGTCCCAGGGATGGGTGATTCCCTGCCCTGGTTAACACTGGGGATGGCGAATCCTTTGCCATGATCACCCTGGGGATGGGGGATCTCTTGCCCTGTTTAACCCTGGGCATGGGGAATCCCCTGCCCAAATCACCCCAGGGATGGAGGATCCACCCTGGGGATGGGTATGTCCTTACCCTGCTCACCTCAGGACGGTCACTCTGAAGAAAAGAGAATCCCCTACCCATGCCACCCTGATGCTGGGGTGTTGCCTTCCCTGAGCTCAACACTGCTGCTGGCCAGGGCCCTGTGGGTGCCTGGGGTCCAGCTCCCCATCCCATCACTCCCTCCAGCCTTCATGGCCCCGTGGCCTCGCCTGCTGCCTTCATCCCACTTGTGGCTTGGAGCCCTGTGCTCCTTGCCCTGGCTGGGCTCCCCTGGGCCTGGCCCCACTGGGTTTTTGGCAGCCCTCCCTTGTCCCAGTAGTAGGCTGTTTGTGTTCTTTTCTTGCCAGCTTTCTTCCCCTCCTGCTTCATATGCCGATCGCTCAGCACCGAGGTCTGGCCATCCTCTGCTCCCAGGCAGTTTCACACTTTAAAGCTTGCCCTCACTAAATGCTCCAATCCCTTTCAACACTGAATCCCCCAGCAAGAAGTTTTGCTTCTTTTTCAGCTGCTAAAACCTCCCCGCCCTGGGTATTTTTCCAGTCTGGCTCTTCTGTAATGCTACTCACTGGAGGAGCAGAAGAAACAAGATGTGCTTCCTGGTGTCCCACCCAGCTGCTGGCTGGCAGCTTGGGGGCTTCCTGGGAAAGGATTTGCATCCCGACGGAAGTACCTTAATAGCCCTAATGGATCTACCTACAGCAACAGACCTCTTCCCTCTGCAACCCATTTACATACTTGGCCTCTCAGGCATCCTGTGGTATTAACTCGGTGATTTCATGCCCTTCTTCTGTCACCAGAGTACGTCTAGAGTAACACTGCTCTTGTTGATTCACTGACTGCTTGGCAGAGCAGTTGGTTGGGTCCTCTGTAGCTGTGTGGCTTGACTTCTCCACCCAGATCTGGAAAGGTCAAGTCTGGTGCAGTGAGAAAAGTCCCACCTGTGTCTGCTTGCTGTCTGCACGGCAGAGCTTATAGCCCGCATCTCGGCTCAGAGCTCCATGAGGGCCCACATCCAGGTTCCCCGCTTCTACTCCTGGACATCTGACAAAAATGTGTCCCAGCAATTCTTGTTTCCTCGTTGCAAAGGTAGGGAAAAACCGTAAAGGAGTAGTTGAGGAAAAATGAGCTTGGGAAAGAGATGCCACCCCAGTTCTGGAAATGCCAGACCTTGCCCACCTGACTGCTGCCACCCTGGCACCAGAGCAGAGCTGTGAAACAGTGGAGGCCCTCAAACCACCCAGTGCCTTGAGGAAGTACAGACCTGAGACTGCCTAAATTTGGTGCTGGAGCACAGAACTGTGGCAGCTCAGATATATTTCCAGGCTAAAACTCAACAGCAGTCCTCAAAGAAGAGATGCTGAGTTGTTCTCTGCTCCAATCATGGTTTTATGTAGAAGCTCTGCACAGCTCAAATCTGAAGACACTGCCAGAGAAGTCACAAGAACCAGTTGGTGTTTTAGCCCTGTGTAAATCATGACTGCATCTGGGTGGTGGCGTGGAGAGAAGTGCTTCCCAAGTCTTGGCTGTTGACCAACACAGTGGCTTCACCCCAGGGCAGGGATGCTGATCCAGGACTGGTCCAAGATGTGGCACCTGCCTGCCTAGGCCAGCGGCTCCCAGCAGTTCTGACCAAACCCAGGCCTGGAGGAAAAAGGCAGTGCCTGCTGCCCTTCCTGCTGTGCCCACACCTCTGCCAAGCTTCGAGTTAGTAAAGGTGCAATCATGAGGTTGTAGCTATTCAGGTGGGTGCCTGCATGGGTGAAAGAGGCCTGGATTCTCAGTCCTGGTAGGGATCAGGAGCTGCCACAGCTTGGAACTGTGGGTCCTGTATTCAGCTGCTCTCTCATCACCCCATGTGGAGTGATGAGGAGGGCTAGCCGGGCTTTTCTGGATGTTGTAGGGGCTGTTTTGCCAGAAAATGATGGTTTTCTGGTGCTGGAATGTTGTCATTCAGCTGTCTGGGGCTCTGTAGACTTTAATGGCATGTCCAGGCTGTCCCCAGTCCTGGACCTTGTGCTGGTCAGGAGAACTGTCTCTAGCATCCATCTGAACAGAAAGCTCCAGGACCTGAAGAATTTTCAATTCATCAGAAACATTAAAAAGCCCCCATTTTTTGGTCCAGAATTGGGTCTCAAAAATAGCTTTTGCTGTGAATCCCAAGCCTTTGCACTCTACCAACCCTGACTGGGACTATGCACATGATTGTGCCTCAGTTTCCCCATTAGGGCAGCTGGAAAGGGAGCACTTCTGTGTGTGTGTGTGTGTCTGGTGACCGTGCACTAGCGTGACAGGGTACTTCTCTGCAGTGTGCCAGGGAACGGAGCCCTGGGAGCTCAAAGTGACTTCACACTGAAGGAACAGACTGTGTCCATGTCCTTCTGCACACAGCACAGAAAATGAGTAGTGTTGGCACACGAGGAAACACACAAAGCTTGGCGAGGTTTTCAGCTGGCTGCGAGCAAGCTTTTGCTGTCACCCTGCCTCATTCAGGTGCCCCTTGAGTGGAGAAAGTCAGAGAAACACTGCTGAAGATGCCGGTGGGGAAGGGCTGCAGCCCTGTCTGCTGCAGCATGAGCTGCCCTGCTCGCTGCAGCTCTGCATGACTCCAGTTTTACCCCAGACAGTGGGCACCCTGGTCACTACTGTGGGCAGCAAGCTCCCAAAGCCCTGAGCATCTCAGTCCTCTCTGGGGCAGTGGGCTTCTGAAGCCTTGGGTGTCCAGGGCTGGCTGGTGGTGGCCCATGACCGGGAGAAGCTGTATGTGCTGAGGGCGCAGCTGGAAAAGCAGCTAGTGGGGTGTGTTCCATATATTGCCTGCCTGCTGGCTCCAGCTCCACCATGCCTGCCTGAGCCTGGCTCCTGGCTCTGTTGTCCCCTCCATGGCCCCATGAATGGACTGGCCAGACGAGGCAAAGGCTGTCTGGGGCTTTGCATGGTGCAGTCCCTGCAGGAAAGTGGTGTGAATGCCTCCACTCTTTACAAATAAACCAGCTCAGCAGCTTCCCTCAAGCAGGCTCAGCCACCCCTGCCCAGCCTCACCGGGGCAGGATGTCCTCCTTTTCTGGGAGTGGGCAGGAAGCTCATTTCCTCTCGTTGCCTCTGCTCTGCTTCCTCCCCGAGATACTACAGTAAAAGAAAGGACCTGAGAGTGGACCAGGAGCAGCCTTCCCAGCTCTCCAGTCATGACTGAGCTGGTGGGACCTGGGGAAGGGTCCTTGAGGGGCTGCTGGATTCCAGAACAGGGCTCAGACCTGTCCGGGCTGGTGGGGAATGTGCTGATGGCACAGACTGAAGCCTTTAGGGGAAGCCACACCCTGACAGCAGGACAGTCACCCCACAGAACCCTCACCAACATTGTCCCACCTTGATTTCTCCCACCACCCCATCACCTCCTGGGGACCCTCTTGAAGCCGATTTACGGCTGTACTGTGGCAGCTGCATCAAATAGAGAACACCTGCAATGTCACCTTCTCCCTGGAGACCTCCTGCTCCATGCCACTCCCTTCTACTCTCCACTGATGTGTGTGACCCTGGGCACCCTCTCATTCCCAGCCTGGCCCTGCAAGGCAAGCCCTCGCCAAGGTGCAGGGTGCCCTTGTCCCCCATCCCCCCTCCTGCTGTCCCCTCTGATCCAGCCACCTGCAGGTGACACTGTGCAGCACCAGGGGCACAAGCTTTTATCTCTGGCAATATGTTTTGTGCTTGGCTCCGTACCCAGCCAGCCTGGGGAAGGTCTGGGTGGCTTTTTTGTGTGGCTGCGTTTGCAGCTCAGCCTTATCAGGGCTGAGGAAGATGCCGTGCAGGCTTTCTGTAGCTGGGATTTGCTTTGGCTGGAGGCCAAGCTTGCCAGCAGCACTGGGGTGGGGGGGACACCTGCCCCACTGGTGGTGGCTTTGTGTTGTTACAGGGCCATAAACACTCCCCAACGATTGGTGGGAGCTGCCACCGGGATGCTCCCGGGTCTGGGATTTTCCAGGTGTCTGGGCCACGCTGTACACAGGGGGTTTGCAGCTTGGGGTCCCTGGAGAAGTTGTGACCTTGCCTTAAGCTCCAGCACTCCTTAAAAACGCACATTTTAATTCTGTGATCTCTGGGTCGTATCCCTATGTCCTACTGTAGCTGCTGGGTTGCAAAATGTCTTTTGAAAACAAGTGCCCCCACTGTCCCCAGATGGAGTCACTCCTGGAAGGGGCAGTTGGGGAGGACATCTGCTCCTGTGGATTCATGCAACTGCAGGGTCAGTCCTGCAGCAGGATGGACTGTAGGTTGCACCTCCATCACAGTAGGAAACGCTCTTATGTAGGAGCAGTAGCTCTGGCAGAGCTCTGAGATCCTCAGCTCTCATTATGAGGGGACATGGATGACCCCATCACCTGGTGGGTGACATGGACTCAGCTTCACCCACTGATTTCATAGAATTGTAGAATCTTTTGGGTGGGAAGGGACATTTAAGGGTCCTTTAAAGGTCCCCCCTTGCAGTGAGCTGGGACATCAACTAGATCAGGTTGCCCAGAGCCCTGTCCAACCTGAACTGGAATGTTTCCAAGGATGGGGCATCCACCACCTCTCTGGACAACATGGGCCAGTGTCTTACCACCCTCAGTATAAAAATTTTCTTCCTTACCTCTAGTCTAAATCTCCTTCTTTAGCCTCTCCAGCTTGTCCCTTCACCCTGCAGAGCAGGATGGAATTGAATGTGTGCTGGAGGGACAAACCAGCCCCCAAATACCTTATTCTTCTGGGCTCTCTGCCCTCTAGCAACCGACACAGGCACCAGCCAAGTCCTTGGGACAAACAGGGAATGTCCTGCCCAGTGGATGCCCTTCTGCCCTGCTACAGCCACCAGCAAGCCAGCCTCTCAATCTCTCTATGGAAAGTTATTTCCAGCCACTTCCAGCTCCCTGCTCTCCACTGCCCCAGCTCTGCTCCCTGTCCTGCTGCAGACCCCTCAGGCTAACACATGCAACTCTGGTTTGACATTTCCAGAGAAGCTGAGAAAGGTTGCATGTGTCTGGGCACAAAGAGCTTCCTTCTCCGCAGCCAGCAGGTTCCCGGCCGCGGAGATCTGGCTAGGGCCAGGACAGTGCAGCAGGACTTTCCCGGTGGAAATGGCATAGATCTGCCATTGAAAGGCAGCAGAAAAGCCTTTCTGTGCTGTCACTGGGGGCAGCCCATCTGGTCCCAGCACACAATCAGGCCATTGAGTCAGCAACAACAGAGTGTGGCCAAGGAGAGGAGCTTTCTTACTCCTTCCCCTCCCTGGGCTAGTTTGGAGTCTGAATCCTCCTCCCAGCAGCCACTTGGCCATTGCTTTCTGCTCTCAGATCTCTGCCAGGAACTTTCCACTGTCCACAAACAGATTTTCAAAGTACTGCACCATCACCACCACCTCAAGAGCTCCCTCCTGAGCAACCTTGTCCCAGAGCCCAGGCATCCTGGATGCTGCAATGGGGAGGGTGTTGGCACCCAGCTGGATTTCTCTTTGTCGTAAGCAAAGGAGCCAGAAGGTGGCCAAACTACAGGAGAGAAGTGGCCTCTTGAACTGATGCGGCTTCGAGGAGAGGGGGAGCAAAAGCCTTGCCAAGCAGTGGGGCAGTAACCAGTGTAGACTGTCCAGCCCTGCTCTGGGCAGGATGGCAATGCCATGGGGTGGCCCAAGGGCCCTGAGCCCACATTTCACTACACTCAGACCCAGGGGAGGGGCGGGAGGAAGTGGGGGTAGCTGGGGTAGGGAGCAGGGCACTGCGGTGGAGTTGGGGTAGGGGGTCCACTGCAAGAGGTGTTGGGCTCGTGGTGAGGTGGGCAGCATCTGGGGGTCCTGCCCAGCATGAACCCCCAGGGGCTGGGGCCAGGGAGGCTTTGGGAGAAGGTTGTGGCAGCCAGTGATGCCATGATGGGGTGAGGGGATGACACGGTGATGAGGTAATGGGTGAGGGAGTGACAGGGCAGGGAGGTGACAGGGTGAGAGGGTGACAGGGTGGCGATGACCCCGCTCTTGCAGCTCGGGTGGAGCTGTGCCCNGATGGGTGCTTGGGGTAGAACCCATAGATGGGTTCTGGGTGCATGAGCTGGGTGCATGGAGTGGGTACTGGAACTGAGGGCAAGGGGTGGGGTGCTGGGTGCATGTGGTGTTGGGAGCAGTTGCCTGAAGTAGGTGCATGGCATGAGTGAGAGAGTGGGTGCTGGAGGTTATGACAGGGTGAATGTATAGGATGTGAGCCAAAGATGGGTGCTGGTGGTAGGTGAGAGGGTTGGGTGTTGGAAGTGAGTGCATAGAGTGGGTGCTGGAGGTGGATGAGTGGGAGAAAGAGGCAGTCAGGACCTGCCAGGAGGTCAGAGCAAGGACTCTTCGCTGCTGGTGGGACAGTGAGCAGAAGGTCAAGAGCCTTTGTAGGCTAGGTCAGTGCAAAGAAGCTTTTTATCCCCCACTCTGACCTATGCAGCCTTTCAATGGCTGCTCCCAGTGCCTAGCACAGTGCAGGATGACATGGAGAGATGGAGTCATGGAGGAAAGCAGAAGGCTCCACGTTTTATCTTTTCCTTCGGAGCCTGCAGCACTGTTCTGCCTCCCTACTTTTGCTATGCACACATGGCGTTGGGAAATAGCCCCAAATATCTGCACAAGAGCAGAGCATCCCTTCCCTGCAGGTAAATGCCACAGTGAGCTCATCCCACGGCCCTGAGGATGCTCCACCACCTAAAATATCTCCAGCAGACCAACAGCAACTCTATAGGGCTAATAGCCACTTTTTGGGGGGAGGTTACTGCCATACTGATTTTCTACTCCAGATGATGCC
>VWZO01014842.1:0-14801 GCA_013396975.1 Bucco capensis
TAGAGGGCAACACCCCCACCCCTACTTCCTATCCTATCCCTTCTAAACAACCTGTAGCCCTCCATTGCTGTGTTCCAGTCATATGATTCATCCCACCAAGTTTCTGTAATAGCAATCAGATCAAAGTTATCTGATTGCACCAGGGCCTCCAGCTCATCCTGCTTGTTTCCCATGCTGCGTGCATTTGTATAAAGGCACTTCAGCTGGGTTATTCGTCTTTCCAATTTGACAGGGTTACTCAGTTAGGAAATGCTTTAACTTCAGAAAAAAATGGACAGAAAAGTAATAAGTTACAGAATTATGATGCTGATGCTGGGATGAAGGATGTTCTTTTATAATGATAGGTTCTGATTTTTTTTAAGCGTATTTTTAGAAACCAGTTTAACCAATAAAACCAGCAAATACTTTGGCAGAAATTTTAAGAAAAATATAGTATTTTTGAAAGTTTGTAAAATTTTTTAGATCTGTCTTTTCCCACTTCCAAATTAGTAATCTCCCTTTAATTGTAAGTTTAGCATAAAAATTTACTGATTTACATAAAGGCTTCAATAAGTTTATGTTGTTCAACTGTACAGTTTAATTGATCCAAATGTTCCTAAATAAATCATTATGTTGTTATCATTTACTAAGTGCATAGTTTAGCTCTTACTGATTTAAGGTGTCCCTTAGGGAGGGTAGTTTGTGTTATAATTCTCAATGTTTATTTAGAAAATAGAGTTTTCTAGAAGGTACTATATATGAACACCATGTGATTTTCAAACCATCGCTGAGCACCAGCTGTCTCACAGTCACTGAAATGGGCTTTGGATCAGTTACAGGCTTTTTCTGGTAGTCCTGCTTGACTACAATTAACTCAATAATAGCAGTCCAATAAGCATGACACAGTGCACCTTTTACTAACACTAGTTCAAATTCATACAGTAAAGCAATTAATCTCAAAGTATTTGAAAGTACAGTAGAGAGACTAACAGTATACATCAGAGTGTGTTTTCCTGTAAATTATAAAGCTTTCTCTCTATTTCTGAAAGCAATTAACTTTTTCTTTCATACTGACTTTTGCCAAGAAAGGTTGGCGAGATGATCTTTGAGGTCCCTTCCAACCTGGTATTCTATGATTCTATGATACGTCAAATGAAGGCCAAACAGTAATATTACATTAATTTTACGAATGATCACCATTGACAGAATTCCTGGCTGGGGTTTGATCACAATACAAATCATGTAGTATAGATGCTACAAAAAATGCCATTTCAACTATTGTCTTTTATTATAGAAGCATAGAATGGTTTGGGTTGGAAGGGACCTCTGGAGGCCATCTAAGTCCAACCCCTTGCAGTGGGCAGGAACATCCCCATCTAGATCAGGTTGCCCAGAGCCCTGTCAAGACTCACCTTGAATGCCTCCAGGGATGGGGCCTCAACCACCTCCCTGGGCAACCTGTTGCAGTNTCATCAAGCGGTCATCCGCTTCCTCAAAAAGGGAAGGCCAGAGTCAATGCCAGAGCATGCACGGCCTGATACGTGTGAAAGATGTTGTCTTCCAGGGTTTTGGCTGTGTAACACACAATCTGTGAGGAAGCAAATGAAGCACTGCAGATGAGAATCAAGAGAACAAGGCAGTGATGATTTAGGAGTCAATGTAGTGTATGGAAGTAGCATACTATCTGCAACAGTTGTTGTGGTTTGAGATAGTAGCAGTATGTTGCTTACCTCCTTATCTGAGCAACATCTCAGTGTCAATGCTCCCTGTCTTTAACGTTTGTGTATAATGTTTCTGGGCAGCCACCACCACCAATACTCATACTTACCCTGTGTTTTCTGAGAGTTTGCTCTGGGATCCATACTATATTTCTTTGTCATTTTAGACTACATTGTTTGATCTTTGTTTAACCTTGAGGCACAAAGAAGCCAAAAGAAGTTTGGATTTACAATTTTTTTTCTTTCCCAGTACAAATGCAATGTCCTAAGTTTGACTTCCTGAGGCCATAGTTCACTTCTCACACTTCATGCCTTCTATCTGGAGGATTTCATCACTTGATGCTTTTCACTACTTTCCACCTTATTCTTGAGAATAATGTAGTTCTGCTTGTTATGCAGTTTGTAATGTTGTTCCCAGCTCTATAGATAATGATGTCTTTCTTCAATCCATTCAGTTTTGATACTTTATTTCACAGAACAGAGACAATTCTTTTATACAAGAGTGAAAAGATAGGAGAAAAAGTTGCAGTGAAACACACAGTAGAGGAACATGGACATGTTTAGTGGAAAAAAACAATACAGCAAGACAGGGCTCAGATAAATGCTGAAGCTGATTATCAGAATAGTTTTTATAGTGCAGTACTCTTGCAGGGCTGAAAGTCAAGTGTAAATTGGAATAGTTAAAGCAGGATATTAAAACATGGACCACTGTCTTGTCTTCCTTTTTGACTGTATGGACATTTTTTCCCTTGGTCAGTGAAATCTATAACATAGCTTATAATAACCAAACTTGTTTCTCTTTCTGACACTATATGCTGACATCACTTTTAACAAACTCAGTTATCACACTACAGAAAAATAGAAACATCATTGAACGCTCTGTCATTACTTTTTAAAGCACTACTATGCCTAGATTGTTTAAAATCTCTATAAAAAGCAAAAAGTAAGACTGTGACAGAGCAAGAAGTGCTGAAATGTATGTCTAACCTCTCCTAGACTTTTTCAGACTGTGGAAGGGCAAACTCTTCTAAACCTACATTAAAACCATTAATATTCAAGTTGTTCCATGCATATTTCTGAATTTCATAGTGAGCAACATCCTCTCCAAGCAATGTTTACTTAATTGTAATAAATGAAGCCATATTCTTATTTCAGAACAGTCTCAATTTTAGTATAAAGTTCTTTTTTTGTAAACTGTGCTGGAAGAAGTTAGGAAACAGCTCATCTCAATAAACTTGTGATAATTATATGGTGCCTGCAGAGTCCATGTCCCATAAGTTCTAGCTATTGCCTTGATTAGTGATTTTGCTGCCAGCTAAATTATTTCTAATTAGTAAAGAATATACATTTCTTTACAAAATTAGCTGAGACCCAGGAAACGTATTATTAAGTGGAGACCTTTAAGCATCTATAAAGATCCTCTAGGATTTAACAGAATTCTGAGTCCATTCTCTAGGTTCCTTTGATTAGGACTTCATTCAACTGTATTGTCATTTATTACAATTTATTAGCTTTTATTCTGAAAGGCAAATGAAACACTGATTTATGTTGAAAAGAGAGGAAGTACTATATTCACACGCATAATATTGCCTCAATGTGCAATCTGTTCCTGACAATAAGCATTCAATAACTTGAACACGAGGGAGGGTTATTGCTGAAGTAGATTTGAATGCTTACATCCTCCTATGAATGTTTCAATGTTATGTTATCTTCCTAGGCTATATATTGTGTAATGTTACAAATTTATTAAACAAAAGGGGTTTATGAAACTTGCTGGTCTATCTATAATGTTTTTTGAAAGGGAAATCTTTTGCGTATTATGACATTGAGAATGCCAGGGACAGATGAAAAATGAGTTGAGTTTTTCATAACCACTTTTTGAAAAAAGTGTTTCTGCTTTTCTGTAAAAAAAAGTTTCATTTAAAAAAACTGGGTGCAGTTATTTACATTCAACAGCAACTGCAAGACATACTATTGCTTTATTCCCTGCATCACTGCCTGTACTACTGTATAGAAATTTCCTAAAGTAATCTGTGTAATTAAACCAGTTAGCAGATTTTTTCATTTTGCAGTCATAAAACCCTTGAATTAGGGTAGAGAATAGTGTTAATCTAATACTAGATTGCCATTGTTTTGAGCCCTAGAATGGAGATTTTATGTAGAATGTCTAGCTGGGTTTTGAAAGTTTTCCAAAGTGATATGCATGCCTACAGCAGCCAGCCAAAGCTGTGGTGTTCTTGCAGCATTAATTCAAAGTGGATCCCTACGAGAGCTCAACTTAGGATATAAACTGAGATGGGTTCTTAGCTACTCAACTGGATCCTAAGGGTAAGTGGCAAATTAAAAATTCATTATTCATTTTAATTGAGGATGATTATCAGTGTTTTAGGAGGCACACTTCAAAGTTCTTCAGTTCCCAGTGCAAAAGGAGGAAATGCTGAGAAAAACTGGAGTCTCTCCTGAGAAAAAGAGACACAAATGAAAGAACTAAAAAAGCCTCCAGGAAACAGACACTGCCAAATACTGTGGATAATTCCCACTTAGCAGGCCAAATTCGCAGCTGATGAATGTTGTGTGCAGTTGGTGGATTATTACACCCATCCCCACTAGCATTGTACTTGACTGCAAGTTGGGGTTTTTTCTCAGTGTTGTAATTTGAGATCTCCAAACGTTACAAAGAAATGACTGAAAAAGGCAGGAGTGACTCATCAGCTGTTGATAGACCCCTGCAGGTATGTGAAGTGTCTACTGAAATCAAAAATAAGAAACTACAGTAGGGAAATAAGAAAGAAAAAAGAAAAAGCAAAACAAATTAAAAAAAAAAAACAAACAACAAACAAAAAACACAGGAAAACAAACAAAACAAAAAAAACCCAAAACTCGGCCCTGCAGAATAGCCATAACTGGAAACAGAAAAAGTCATTTGCTGTTCTTTTGCTGTTCTGGAAGTTGTAAGCTCTAGTCCCAAGTTTGTGTGAGGAGTGTACAGGCTTTGCACTCTTGCTTTTCCATTGCAACATATGCTTTTGTCCTGTTTAGCTGATGGAATTGGGCTTTTGCAGTCTTGCACTCTTCCCAGTCCATCTGTCAGGACCGTTCCAATACTGCTTTAGCTGTTGTCCAGCCTCAGTGAACCTCAGTGAAGGGAAGCAGAAGTCTCGGACACTTGAGTTCCCACAGGCTTTGGAAAAGAGGCTACTCAGCAGGTGAAGGATACAGATAATCTTAGGGAAAGGCAGAAGTTGTGACCCAGGCCCATGTTTATGCAAAAAGGCAGTGGCCGCTAGGACGTTGGCCTAAGCAGACTGACCTCTCATACACATTCATTGTTCCTCTTACTGAGCCAAATAGGGGGGATGTGAGGTCAGAGACAGAATGCCAAGCAATACCTGATATATCATATCTGTAGGAAACCATGATAAGTTTGTTGCTCTAATTGTGATACAGCTTACTTCACTGCTCACTGGGCCATCCTCATGGAATGAAGTGGTTTCGTTCTCTCTGTAGTTTTAGATAAGACAGGTCAAATATAAAAGCCATTTCTTTTCTTCATCCCTATCTTGTCTATGTCCTGTATTCCACACCTCACCCTTTAGATGATGCTTTTCTCTGACACCTTCATTTAATTCTCTTAGGACTGGTGGGATCCCTCATCATGCTTCAGGATAGTTTCCATCAATATTTGCACATGACCTCTTTCAGTTATTGTCCTTAACAGTTTAATTTGTCACCAGCAAGATGCAAGCCCAGGTGTACATTCCATAAATGTTTATTTGTTCTGTTGCCATACTCCCTTGCACATTGTAATGCCTTTGTTTCACCTATGATACATGTATATATTTCTGTTATGTTTTTGTTGCTATATCTAGTCACAGGAATTGAGGCCATCTTGTCTTGACAAGTTATATTTCACAGACCATAAAAATACATAATACACACACAGTATGTCTTTAAAGAAACAATTTTTTTCTCTGAATGAGAACAAAACTTTTTGACAGATTTGACTTCAGATTCCTGATGAACAACATTTAGCTTCTTTTGGGCATCTCCTACTCTGCATTTGCCTTTTTTATTTTACACTGCTGAATGGCAAAATCCTGATTAGTTTATCTCCCCATCCAACTGTCACATTTCAAGGTCCCTCCAGCAATACCTGAGCTGCTGGTGGAGCTGCTACAGAAGAAGCTACAGGAAGGGCAGTACTCCTACACATCAGGGCTCTTGGGTTTCTATTCTCCAGCCATGCCAACCAACAATATCTAGGTCTCCGTATCACCCTTAAGAATGGATGAAACTTCACAACTAGAATAGTGGACCATTCTGCAGGTTTACTGTGGCTGTTTCCAGAAAGATCATGTCAAAGTTCTACTTAAAATAGAACAATGTGGGGATAAACATGTGAAACTTGATCTTTCTGAAAAAGATGGCGTTTATTTGCTCTTCTTGGTTACAGACATGCAAATAAACCATTGTAGATCCTTTAAAACAGTGTATATATTATCATCCCTTTTTTCCAACATGTCAAATTATCAGTAAGGTTTTTGTAATAAAATGCAGCACCTTACCATCACGGGTTAAGACTTGCATCCAGCTTTCTATAAAAGAACAATGGTTAGATCCCTGTACTCTCTAATATACACCTAATTTATCTTTATGCCTGAGTAAATTATACCACAAGAAAATCTAAAGATATTGACGTTTAAAGGGATACTGTAAAGATTAAATTGAATTGTTCCTACCGAAACCTGGAACTCTCTTAGTTTTCTTCAACACCTTTCCGCTGAACCTCAACTTATTAACTGTGAACGTAGCATAGGCATCTCCTTTAAATAACACTCCTGTAACAGTAATTTCAGAGAGTATATAATGTTTACATTCACTTTTCTTCTTCCCTTCTTGCTGCTGTTCTAATTTCAGTCAACATTTGACCAAAGAAACTAATTTATTGTGATACTTGAAGCATCACATGTAGCCACTGTATGTGAACTGTTGAGGGAGTGAATGAATAAACAATGACATTCCTAGTTTTTTTCTACTTGCTGTCTTCAGGTTTAGCTAATGCATTGTGAATATCCTTTCATTTTTTGACAAATGTTTTCTGTGAAATGCCAGCTCTGCCACAAGTGCTTCAGTTCAGTTCTGTGGCTTCAACTTTATTCCATTGTTCAAAGGATATTCAGCTAAGGAAAGTCTTCAGGCTGAAGCGCTGAGCTTTTTAGACATATAGATCTAAAAACTGCAAAATAAGAAACATCGCATTTATATAGCATGCTTTTTAAAGATATTTCAACTTCCAGTGTTAATAAATTTGTGTAGGAAGTTTTTGTGAAAGTCATTTTAATCTACTCAAGTGGCTTAAAGGAGAAAGATCTGTTTTAAAATACTTCCCTGAGAACTTTACTATTTTCAGTGGGATCTCATGCTGGCACTGAATGCTTCTCTTTCCCCTTGCATGATGCATTCCGTGGTATGCAATAGTTTCTAAGGTTGTAATTTCAGAATAAATTTAATATAACTTGATCCTGTATGTGAGATCTGTTCCCCCTGTCTCTCTCTCTAAAACCCAAGGTACTAGTTCTAATTTTCAATCCTTCCTAGCAGCAGTCTGCATGTTCATGTTAATCATGCCAAATCAGAAATTGATTCAGATGAAAATTAACATGTGAAAAAAGATAAGAGACCTGTTTCGCGTTTCTGTGATATGAATCACCTCAAGGTAATGTAAATGCCTGTGTCAGGATCGAACAGCCAGAGCTGGACAGCTGCACAGGTTTGATGGAGACAGAAGTGATTAGTTAACCAGGGTCTCAAAATGACATTTATTTAAACATAGGAAAAAAGTTATATGTATCACTTCCAGATAAAAGAGTCTGCACAGTTTCAGAAGATTCATTGTTATTTTCACATGCAGATCATCTGTTTGTCAAGCATCGTTTGGCTTTCCTTTGAATATTAAAACATCTTTCAACAGTCATCTTCAGAAATAAAATAAATGAGAAAGACAACATTGGAAAGAAAATATATATTTTTTTTAAATCTGCATTTTTCAACATTTTGCTATTGCAAATCACTATTCACTGTCTCATGCAAGCAATTTTTATTCTCCTCTTCACAGACCGAATTGCACAGAATATCATTAAATCTCATTTGGAGACATGTCAATATACAATGGAGGAACTACACCAGCTAGCATGGCAGACCCACACATATGAAGAAATCAAGATTTACCAGAGCAAGGTAGAACTCTGTAATATGTTTTTTCTCCCACTTCCTATGGTTTAAATTTGTTAACAATATTTGGCCAGGATATACTGATGGGTTTCACATAACTCAAAATAGGCTTTTAAATATCTTTGAGAAGCTGTTTACTGGAAGCAAGAGAGCAACACTTCATAAAAAGAAGCAGCAGCTTTCCAGCATGTTGGGATGTAAGCCAACGTCAAAACACAGGCATGGTTATGGAATCCAGCTTTCCATGCTCTGCTTGTTATCACAAAGTCTAAACTTTATGCCGAAATTCAGTTCAGTTTAATGTGATCAGGATCGGATCCTCTCTTGTTAGGACAACCTAACTGTTTCTTTATCATTTTGATATCATTCACCTTTTCATGTGAGTAACAAATATCTGTCACATGTAGATTATAGATAATGATAAACTGAAAATACTCCTTAAATTTAAGGGTGGTTTTTTTCAAAACTGGGTGGGAAAATTACCTTATAATGCTATATTTTTATTCTCCATCTGCAATTCTCAGATTGAAGTCAGGCGATTTCTCACTGGCACCTCTTCAGATTTTGTCCAGGCAACAGAAATCTTTGTACATCTTGCACCAGCATCACTAGCAATAATCCTTCAGTTAGATTCCACATTAGCTGATCACCCAAGTAGCAGAAGAAACTCCAGCTTGTTCTCTGAAAGCTGATGGTCTATGCAGTACTAGCAAGAACAAAAAACACATCACAGCTTGCAGAGTTGTGGCATGCAAATCAAGAGCATCCACTTAGATTTGCACACTTGTGACTGCAAGGAAAATCATTATTGAGACAAAATTTTGATGCAAATTATGTTCAGATTACAAAGATATTTTAATTATGTATTATTTTAAGTTTCAAAGTAGCAAAAATATTCAGTTGGATAACTTAAAAGCACTGTGCCACTTCTTCCTTGAGAGTACTCTGGGACATTGCCTGTGCCACTGTTTTTTTATCTTGCACAAAAGCCAAAATTAGAATCATATTGTGATGAATATTCATCACACTCTGTGTGAATATTGGACAATACCTTCTCCCTCTTTGAAGAGGCAATACTGGAGTTCAGATCCCTGGGACAATCAGCTTGTGAAAACAGCCTTCTAATGAAAAATGTCAGGTACCTTGAGAAGCAAGATACTGGATCTACATGGGGATGGGGTGGAGTCTGAGGAGTGCAACTTTCTGAAAGGCCACCTTAATGCACTGATGAACCCACTTGCTCTCTGTTTTATTTTTCCATCTATGTTTTCCTGAAAGACCAGAGAAGCTCTGTGGCAGCAGTGTGCCATTCAGATCACCCACGCTATCCAGTACGTGGTGGAGTTTGCAAAGCGCATAACAGGCTTCATGGAGCTCTGCCAGAATGACCAAATTCTTCTCCTAAAGTCAGGTGGGTAGGTGCTGGAGACATGGTATTGATTTAGCATCTGGAACATTAGAACTGTGTTCTGTCTTGTTCTGAAAATTATTTTAATTATGAGAGAGTCCTGATTTCTGTTTCATTTGCTACATCAGTCCTTCCATATTTTTCCACATTAATCATGTTACTACCCTCTGATCCCCTTTCCTCTACAGTCAGTTGTGGTTATTAAGTATGCACATAATCATTGTCACAAACTTCAGTCTCCAGCCTGACATGTGGTGGAAGGACCCTGTGACTTGAGCTGGTCGAGTAGTCATCTGCCACCCTGCAAAATCCCCATTTGCCATTAGTGAAATGAACACAGGTTCACTGGGGCCTGCCTCTATGGTCATCTCTAATCTTTTTAATGAGACTGCAGAAATACCCTCCAGCCAGTGCACAGGAAGGAAAATCACTGCTGGTGCCAGTTGGTTTCAGAATAAATGAGAGCAGATTACGGTAGTGTGCTCCAGCTGTGCTCTCTGTGCATGCCTGGGTACCCACATGTGTGTGTGTGTAAGAGAAAGGGGGAGAAGGATTGCCTTCCTTCTCATGGAGCTCAATAATTTCTGTCCTCTGGAAGAATCATGACAAGATTTATCATGACTGCATAGTAACTCCACCAAACTGAGGAGGAAAAAATGGTATCACCAAGTGAACCACAACTGGTAATTAACTGTGTTTACCCTGTCATATCAGTTTATTGGTCCCTTCATAAGTAAAAGGCAGGATGATGTGAGAGGCAGCTCATTAAAGCATAAGAAATGCTTCCCATTTCAAGAGAGAGCTCTTCATTAAGACTGAAAGCTAGTGTGATTCAGTGCTCTGTACACAGCAGGCTGTGCCTTGGGGTAGAGCTGGACTGAGACAGAGGGCACAGGCACAAAGAAAAGGGATACAGAGTCCCTGGGAACAAACAAGCCACCTTCTGGAAAAACAAGAGTTGTAGCATGAGAACTATTTTTTTAAAGCTTGTAATAATTTTGAAATTTCTGCAGGTACCAGTGCATCCCAAGTAGCTTCCTTCATTTGGCTGGCAAATCTAACAAAACAACTGAACTTTCAGCAAGAGATATAATTATGTTTTACTGCATGGCAGCAATTCTGTTTAGCTTCAGCATGTGTAAATATGTCAGGTTATATTTTCTGTTTTGCTGTTAATGTTGAGCAGGAGTTAGAAAATGAGGACTTTTTTACTGAAAAGCATGTCTGCAAAGGAATCCTCATATTCAAAGATCCTCTTACAGAAGGTTTGGATTTTGTTAAGAGATGCTTAAAATTTTTCTGTTCATTTTCCCAAACTGTATATTTTTGCAGTTAGGAAATTATAGGGAAATATTAGGAGAAAAAGCAGAATGGTTTCTTTGGGTATTCCCCAACATGAAAGAAAAACAAGAAACAAAAGTAAAACCCAATTTAGGGTTTTCTTGAGAGTCCTTTAATTGATATTTTCTCTCTAAAACCACTTTGTGATGTTCTCCTCCTCCAGCCAAATGAAGTTAGCATTTATATACATGTTGAATGAAGCTACAGTTAGCTACATTTAGGTTTAATTATTAAAAAGGAGTTTCATTAAATGCCTAATTTTCAGGATAAAGTGTTTCGAATTGAAAGTATTTGCCCAGGCTAAATTCATGTTAAGTCCAGTCTGCCAATTTGCTACGATGGGGGAAAAAATCAACCTAAGAAAAAGTGGTTAGGCTGTACCATAAATTGTTTCTTTCTATACTGAAAGTAGACAGAAGTATTTTTTCTGTTATTCAGAGACATATCACCTAGATCCCGTCAAAGAATATCTATGCCTGCTGTTTCTAATGACTGGTACCTTCCCTAATATTTTCTTGAAATTTCCTATATTCTGATGTTTTTCAGTAATACATGGTACTTTTGCTCTTTTTCTTGTGTAACAGGCTGCTTGGAAGTGGTTTTGGTGAGAATGTGCCGTGCCTTCAACCCACTCAACAATACTGTTCTGTTTGAAGGAAAGTATGGAGGGATGCAAATGTTTAAAGCCTTGGGTATGTTTGTCTTCTTTTAAACCAATTACATTGAACCACAGAGTGACAGAGAGTCTTTTTTAAAACAGTGATTCACAATGAAAATCTCCATTAATCCCCAAACCTACAAATCGCAAGAAATAAACTGAAAGGGAGGAAAGGTGACTGTACTAGCTGCTAGTAGTGATTGGTATTTTTCTCAAAGAAAATGAAAACAAAACAAAACAAAATTTAAAAACCACAAAAAATAATAAAAAACACCAAAAACAACCCCATGAGGACTTTTCAGATAGATTTCTTATTCCGCCCTCTGAAGTTTTGATAAAACATGAGTTTATTACATGAGTCAAGCAGTTTATCTTCACAGTTCAGTTGTACTTGATATATCAGATCACACCCACTAATTGCATACTGCAGAAGGCAATTTCAGCCCTATCAATGAGTAGACTAAAAGGATGAACTAATAAAAAATCCAAACAATTTTCCTAAAATACTAATTTGCCTTAAATTTTAAGCTCATTTAGATTCACACATTAAAACAATTAGTTCATTTCTCAACATGACATTGAGTGCTATGTGAAATGCTAATAGCTGAATGGATGTCTTTTCCCTCTCCATGAGACTGACACATTACCAGAAATTTATTCAGGAGCAAACTCAAAGAGGGAGATTTGTTTCAAATATTTATCATTTAGTTATCTGGGTTTTTTATTTGCATATGGATAAACATAATACTACTTTACAAGCTTAAAACATTTATGAATATGCAGTAGTTGTTTTATTTGGTCTTCATGCTATTTTTCACAAATTTTCATAACTATTTGTATTGTTAATTAATAAAATTAGATATATAGAAGTTGTTTATTACTTGTCATTCATATCTCTTATATTTAATATCTGTATAGAAATAGCATTTCTTTGCACACTGGGAAAAGAAAACCTTCTTCTAAAATGCCTGTGCAAGTTTTGCAGAGGTCTTACCTCTAATTTTTGGTAATTTTTGTGCTTTAGTGGGTGTTTTAGTGATACATTTTCTGGGTTGCTGGAATTTTAATAGCTGATGGAAGGCACTCATTTTAGATACAGAGACATTCACTCACAACTTTTTTTGACACTAGAACAGTCCACTATTCATGGCAGGTTTAAGAGCTGATAAATTCCTAGCATTGATTTTGTCCTCTGTGGTCTGCAGGTTCTGATGATTTGGTGAATGAAGCGTTTGACTTTGCAAAGAATTTGTGCTCCTTACAGCTGACTGAGGAGGAGATTGCCTTGTTTTCATCTGCTGTTCTGATATCACCAGGTAATTTTTCATTCCAAACACTGTAATTATTTTTTTTTTATCCTTGTCTATCTCTCTTTCTACCTTTTTAAACAGCTGATTAAGTTGTATTGAGCAATATTAAGCAATGTACTGAGCAAGGCAAGAATACCTGAATTACCCGAATATACCTCACCCTCTTTTCAGCAGACTGGCAGGAATTGCACAAACTGAAAATATCTCTGATGTGTGAGGGTAACAGATGTGGAGCAGGACGTGTAGACAAGCAGGAAGGCTAACATTCCTTCAGACCATACAGAGAAGCATGGTACTGCAGGAGGTCCATGTTCCACCTAGCATTTTCAGAGAGCTCAAACCTCACAGCCCTGAGCATGTTATATAGTCCCTAGCTATGATAGGCTTTTTCTGTGTGTATAAGAACATAAGTAATAGAAATCTCTATGAGGTCCTGTCTGAATTTGGCTGCAGGTAAAAGGTGGGAATCAAGGACCAACATGCCCTTTTTCATGTATTCATGTCGGTGTTGTGGCTAGGCTTCACAAACGAAGATCCAGGGNATATTTTTGTAGTGTGGGCTCTCAGCTAATTCTATTTCTATGGCCTCTGGTGGCACAGCTTCCATTGCCTTACCTTCTGGGAAGATGATTCTCAAAGCTTTGCAAAATATTATTTTCTTTTCCGGATTTATTAAGTAGCTATGGTTTGGTTTTGTGTCTTGTCACAGCATTTGGTGATGGACAATTTTTGTACACCCCTCCCCACACAGAGTCAAGACGAATGACAGAATATTGCTTCTTCTATGATATATTCAGCAGCAGCGTCTGTGGCTTGTGCCCACTGAAATGGACGATGGATAATTTTAGTGACTGGGAATGGGTAAAAGAGCTCTGAGTGTGAAAGGGATTTTTGTGCACTTTTCAATATGTATATGAAGATTCATGCCCTGTGATAAAATATGTTTTCTTATTTCCTGTTTGAATGCTAAAATCTATTCCCAAGAGTTGGTGTGGATTGAGGGAGAAAGGGAGGAAGAAATAGATCCATGGGAAAACAGAAGTTTCAGTGGTGCTGTAAACACAGAAAATTAATGGATTTGGGATTGTTTTGGAGTCTACTACTTCTATTTCTGTGTGTCTCCAGACACTATGACTTGTGATAATGTAGATCTTAAGAAAGACCTCTTACACTTGGGGTATAAGTTCAGTAGAAGCCATGTACGTTTCCAAACAACTGTGTCTGCCAATGGCATCCTGGGATACATTAAGAAGAGTGTGGCCAGCAGATGGAGAGAGGTTATTCTCCCCCTCTACTCTGCCCTGGTGAGGCCCCACCTAGAATACTGTGTCCAGTTCTGGGCCCCCAGCTCAAGAAGGATAGGGAGCTGCTGGAGAGAGTCCAGCACAGGGCCACCAAGATTATTACAGGAGTGGAGCATCTGCCCTATGAGGACAGGCTGAGAGAGCTGGTTCTCTTCAGCCTGGAGAAGAGGAGACTGAGAGGGGACCTCATTAGTGTTTACAAATATGTTAAGGGTGAGTGTCAGGAGGAGGGAGCCAGGCTCTTCTCAATGTCATCCAATGTTAGCACAAGAGGGAATAGGAGCAAGTTGGACCACAGGAGGTTTAGTATTAACCTGAGGAAAAACTTCTTTCCAGTAAGGGTGACAGAGCACTGGAACAGGCTGCCCAGGAGGGCTGTAGAGTCTCCTTCTCTGGAGACTTTCAAGACCCGCCTGAACACATTCCTGTGTGGGCTGGTCTAGGTGATCCTGCTCTGGCAGGGGGGTTGGACTAGATGAACTTTCTAGGTCCCTTCCAACACCTAACATTCTGTGAGTCTATGATTCTATGAATTTCCTAGATAATCTTCTATTTTGTCTTGTTTAAAAATATAATATTTTTAAATAATGAGAAATTTGCTCTTCAAGACATTGCAACAACTCGTAATTCTTTTGAAATATTACAGAAATTCTTTTGAAGGAATCCATGTAATTTATTCCAAATATAATACCTGGTCCAAAAATATTAGCCTAGTAAATAATGAGATATATTTTATTCCAGTTTTTGAGTGATTATATTGTATTATTTTCAAAGAATTGCTTTGATCAATATGTTTATCATTTATGTATTAAGACACTGAGATAACATAGAATCATAGAATCATAGAACAGT
>VWZO01014854.1:8198-27658 GCA_013396975.1 Bucco capensis
GGGGTAGAAAGAAGAGTGGGTGTATGTGGATTTAATAGCAGTGAAAGTATTACAGGGGGATCAGATTTAGCAAGTGAGCGAGAGGGAGCTTTTGAACATCTGTCTAATGCAGCCAATAGAAGTGACATTAGTGATATTAGAGAGAGGGAGACACNGAATACAACGAAAAATACAGCAAAAAGTAAGGAAGAGCAGTAGAAGTGAGGCAGGAAGGAGTGTCAGGAAAAACTGATCAAGAACAAGAGTAAGAAGTTAAACGCCAATCCAGCGTGATGTTCCCTAAGCTTCTTTAAAGGGAGTGTTAGGGAAAAAACAACTAGGTCCGGATAAAGTGGGAAGACGCACCTGCCGAGAACGGGTATCTTAGATCAGATACACAGATGTGCTTGTGTTTATCCGTCTATGCATTTACATAGGGGGATCTAGAGCATCTCAACACTCTAATTCCAATCGTGCGTCGATGAGGTAAGTCACATAATTCTCTGTTTCATGAACGGAGAACAAAATCCCTTGAATAGTCTGTACTTCGCGTGTTTGTTTGTTTTTATGACTTTTGTTTGTTAGTTGGTTGGTTTTTTTTTTTGATTGCGGAGGAGACAGAGTTCAGTGGGAGACAACCAGATGGGGAGGAAGGGCAATCCCATTGTTCGCCAGAAGATCTCGTTTTGCCCTGGAAAAGGCGATCAAACGCAGCCAGGGTCCACTCNTGCTGTCCCTCTCCTGCCAGAGGAGCCCGAGCCTCGGGGTTCCCGCACGCCTCCGCCACCGTGCTGGAGGGGGCCTCCCTCCGCGCCCTGCTCCGCTGCTGACGCTGCTCCGACCCTCTGGAGCTGCTGTCCCTCTCCCCGCGATCCCCGGCAGCCGCGGGTCAGTCCCTCCGCCAAACGGCTCCGGAGGGTGGTGCCGATCAACTTCTCGGGTTTTAATATTCATCGACACACCGCGATGAAATTCCACCCCGCTTCCCGGGAAAACCTTTATTCTCCGACTAATTGCAATTTACCATTACACTTTACACTTCATCACGTAGGAGGTTAGGAAACAAGATTCTTCCATATAATTATTGGCCTCCTTAATCCTATTCCATCTCATATCACCCCGCACCACAAAGTCCTATTGTTCCCTCCTCCCTGTTTTACCAGTCATTTAAACTAGTATCAAAAAGAAAAAAAAAAATCCCAGTCTGCATAATTTTAGACATCACACCCACGCCTCTGAGAGTGGATCAAAATGCATCAACGGGCTGTAACTCCCGCCGGGCGTGGGGGGATGGGGAGATGGTTGAGGGCGGCTGAGTGCGCCACGCCGGGCAGGGCTCGTACAGCACCGAGCTCCTCCTCGCTGGCCGAACGGGCAGCTGCTGGGTCCACCGTGCTGGGTCGCCCTCGGATTTTGGATAGCTTGGTAGCTATTTTCCCTCCAATTAGCTTACCAGGGCGATTAATTTAAAAGCTTTCCTTGATTTAATAGCAGGCAAGTTACACAGAAACAAACATTTATGAGCTCCTTGCACCTAAGCAAATATGTTCTGCCCACACGCACCATATGCCTTCCAATCCTTGCTTTACTGTGACCATAGCCTCTAAAGCAAAGCTCATCTTCCTAGCTCTCCAGTGCCAGGAAAATGCCTGCAGTTTGTACCTTCAGGCATTACAACACGCCTCAACCCAGCTGAAAGCAACACTGCAGCTTGAGCACAGTCGGCCGCAGAGGAGTGTCACTGCTTTCAGCTCTACCGGGGACGCTGCTGGGGCTGCCATTGGACCGTGGATTACTATCAGGTTCAGCCTTGTGCCTGCTTCTTCACAAGCTGTTTTACCACTCGGTAGCAGCTACCTGAAACACGCCTCAAAGGCTGACTAGCATCCAGCTCATGAATTAAAGAAAATTGATGCCCTACTTAGAATTTTCAGCAGTGCATTTATAACGTTCACATTTTTACCTGACAGTCATCTTACAGGGAGAAAAGTCTAACAGCTCCTGAGTTTTCCTCTTGTAACAGTGTGGGAATAACATGGCGAAGGCCAAGAAGTCTGCCTTTCTCCCATTCATGCACACAGATCACACACCACAGTGTTAAGCAGCAATTTCATGATCTGTAGTACATGAGTATCTCTCTCTGAGAAACTACATTAGTGGGTTTTTGTTTGGTTGGTTGGTGGTTTTTAAATGGACATTAAAACCTGTCATTTTACAGTGCTAAGTGGGCTAATGTTACTAATCTTTCATCTCTTGATGTCAGGAACCAAAGTTGTTACTATGCAAAAAAATACATGATTTTGATGGTAATAGTCTAGTCTGAATCAGCCTCTTAATTAGATATAGTTGGGCAAAGAGCCGAGGGTAAAACTAGGAGATACCACTATTGAAGAAGGTATATCAGAAGACCTATATTAATTCTTAATTTGTCATGCTACCACTTCTGAACCTACATCATTCAAACAAACATACAAGCTATTTATGAAAAATTTTCCCCCAGTTCCCAGTGACTCTTGTTTTCCACAGTCTTCAGAGGCTATTTTCAGATCAGAAGTTAAAAAACTTGACCTGGATATCCAAATAGTCTTAGAAGAACAAATCCTATCCTAATGTCAAGCCCAATGTTTATTTTGTTTTTATATTTCAGCATATTGAATATTTGTGTTTCTCCAAAGTAATATGCTTTTATTATTTTTATATTAACTCTCTGATGTTTTTAATAAACCAAATAGCTTGCATCGTTCTGTTTATTCTTTATTCTGAAATGGAGTCTTATACTAGGTGGATGCCTAATTTATTAATGGGTTGGCCAGTAGGAGATAGCACCAGTTTGGAGGTCTCTCTACCATGTCCATGTGCAGTTCAAAACAGCATATAGTTACAGCACAAATTTGCACTTCTGGAATGAGGAATATGATTAATCTTGAATCCTATTTTCTGAATCCCCAGATGCACCCTAAATTGATTTCCTCCATTTTAAGATTCCTTGTTCTTTCATTGATGCTTTTTACCATAGATACTTCTCCAGAATTTTTAACATGTATTTAAAGTAATAAAATTGAAACCAAATTTAAATTATGACAGATTCTGTTTATAGTAATCTCTACTATTTAATACAACTTTGCCCTGTAGTGAGCAGAAAGCATTTTTTCCTAGTGTTTTCCACTATCTTAGTGTTTAATTTATGTATTGCAATCTTTGAAAAATATATCCAAGACATTCCAGACAGGCATGCATGGATTCCAGAATGCATCTACTCTGATATAGACTATTACCTATTTTTAAACTTTTAAATCTTCTGTGTCATCAGTGAAGTGCTTGAATTCCTGCCTACATCCTCCATGACATGTCAGAATGGCACATGGCTTGTACTGGGAACTCTGGGCTGAGAGAATAAGATATTGAATATCAAAATATAAAGAGGAGAACTCTCTGCTCTATAAGAGTAATTTTAAATTCCCAACACAAGGGAATATCTGGACACAATTGTCTGTAGATGGGACAAAGACAGGCTGCAGGATTCTCAACTTATATGAACTTGTCATCATGAAAGAGGAGCTATTTCTGCTTGTGTTAGATGAAGATCAGCCCCATACAGTGCATGGATTCCAGAGTGGTCATGGACAAGCAGACTTTTAGAGAATAATTAACTGGCAGATTATGTTTTGAATATTATTGCAGCTGTTCCTGCTCATTCTGTCAGAGGCCAAACCCTGTTGTGCCAGACATTATTCAAACCTGGAACCAGAAAACTAGTCCCTGCTTGGTATTTCTTTTGTAAGCAGGAAACCCTGCCTTGTGCTCTGTTTGTTTGGTTGTGATTCTGGTGCTAGGAGCACCACTGCATCTGACCTTCAAGTGCAGCAGAATTAGCTAAAACTTCATAGATGTAAAACTTGAGAGGTAAAGCTCAGGAAAAAAAAATAGAGGAATGGGAGAGAAGAAAGAGAGGGAAAAAAAACATGTTAGAGAAAAAAATTAGTATGAATGAAAGCACTGATCAGAAAGAAGGCAGGGGATCTTGATATATGTTTTCCTTTTACCAAGCAGTATTTTCCAATAATTCTTTGGAAAATGTCATTCTTTGTCACACCATGTCCTCTTGTCCCTCAAAGTTTTTTGAATTCCCCAGACTGCCATGGTCAACTCTGCCAAGGAAGAAACAGACTGGAGGAATGAAGAATGTCTCAGCACACAGATAGGAGTACAGTTTCGAGTAGAAGTAAACTGGCCCATATTCTTACCTCTGTAAAATCATATTTCTCTGAGTCTTACTATGTATAAACAGATGCACACCCATAACACAAACATACTTCAATCTGTTTCTCAGCAAATCTTACCATATTAGTAGCTCTGCTAGTGCTAAGAGAGAAAAGTGAAAGACTAATATGGAGAGGGATCATCAGTGTCTACATTTGATTACCTGTAAATCAGCAAGGTAAACCTCAATGGTGTCTTTTCCCTCCATACCATGTAACTGCTTGTGATCATGCCTGGTGAGCATTAGAAAAGGACTGACCAGCTAGCAGGGCTGGATTCTTGATGGTATTTTTTTGTATCCTTTTAAAATATGATCTGAAGTCTTGGGAAGAATACAAAACAAATGACGCAGATAGTGTTTAGCACTCCTACAGACAAGAAACCCTGAGGTAGCTGATGAACACATATTTGTATTGCTCTGCCAGGGCAAACCCATATCTTGGAGTGTAAGCGAGAAAAGCTCTTTCCTTATTACACCAGGGTAAATCACATATAGCTCAATAAAAGTCCATGCAGTTCTACTAGTGCAAACCTGCTGTAAACAAACTGAGAATCAAGCCATATTGCACCAGTCATTGCAAAGGGCTGATTTGTGATTTGAGCTGTTCAGCTGCCATAATGCTTAAGTCTGGGCCCATGATGCTTGGGAACTATCATATCTTGTGCCACACATAGAGGCAAGTAGAGGGCTGGAGTAGGGTTTGGTATTCCTGTGCACACCAGGTAGTGAGATGGCATCTCTCACAGCTACATGGTGGAGGTAGAGGACAGCTCTGAGTCTAGGGAAGCAGTCTGGGACCCTGGGCAGTGTTTCTCCATTCCTTGCTAGGTAGACCATGTAAGATACTTTGAATGCCAAGATTTCTGACATTTACAAAGTGAAAAGGTGTATCTGTCTTTCGTGATGGTCAGATTAGCTGAAGATATGATCTTTCCTATACTGTCTGACCTCAGTTTCCTTGTTTATTATCACTTGTCACCTGGGACATCTTTTCAGTTCTTTTTCCTGGGAGTGATCATCATTTAGGTAAATTTTTTTGTTATGTGAAGGAGAATGTGTCCTCATTGACTAAAAATGCAAATAAACAAAACAATGAGAAGCTTGCTTTGCCAAGCGATTAAATTTTGCACTGTAATTCTGGAAATATGTCCAGTCTTGTGTGCACTGGTCTATATATAATTTTAGTTTTACCACGTTACTAAATGGGGGAAGGACGACTCAAATTGTGAAGTCAGACTTAGCAGTAGGACACAGCCATTCACTTGTAACAGCATGAGCTGTGCAAAAACGAGGGATCTGTTCATAAATAAATTGTATTTTAGGGATTCCTCAGTTTTGGCAGCAAATTTAGGTGCACCCGAGTGAGATCATTGCAGGTTCACCTCTCTTCCCCTTCGCCCTCAGCAAATGGAAACCAAGTCTCCATTGCCACAGCACTGCAGATAAATAACTGCTTGGCCACCCATTGCAGAAAATTATCTCCTACACTTTCTATTGGTTTTATCCCCATAAATCTCAACCTGTAAATTTGAAGAGAATTCTCTCATTCTAACAAAAGCCCAAGTATTTGGCAAAACAGTGAGTCCCTTTTCATGAAGTATGTTTCTGATCTTGCTAAATTTTTTCTCTTTAAAATTATTCTCTGTTCAGCACTAGTGATATTATTTGGCTAGAAATGGTCGGGCTTTTTTATTATTTCCTGTGAACATTTGTATCTTGAGTATTTGTGTTTCTGATGTACTTGGGGGTTGACTTTGCCTGCTGTGCTTTCAAAATTCAGGAGACTAGCATTCAGCTTTGGTTGCGACTTACTTTGTTATCAAAGATCTTTGGACAAACATAGAATGTAAAAACCCCTAGCCTAATTCTAATGACATTTCTGGGCCAAATTCAACTGCAACATAAATGGCGGCACAAGTTACGTGATGGATATATTTTGGTCAGAGGCAGATTGATGAAGCATACATGGTTACAACAGGGTAACTTGTTTGAGGCTGGCTTTCAGTACATAAAATGAGGATAACTTGAGCTGGCAGAAGAGCCATGTGTGCATATGTAGTGTGTGAGTGCACATAGCGGGGAAAATAAAGCTTTATCTCACACTGGAATTAGGGACAAGCCTTAATCTGGATTTATTTGCATTTCATTCCCAGTGTGACTTAAAAGAGTCTTAGGGCCATTCTGTACTGCACAAGGCAGTCAGGTGCAGAGCTGTCTGTGCTGAGAGCCAGAGAGCTCAGAAAGCCAGTCAGCCCTATGTATGAGCAACATTACACAGGGGAAGGCCCTGGGCTCTGGCATTGCCTGGCTTGGCTGCCTGGAGGAACCACCACAGGCTGCAGGGGGACAATTCTATTGCCACTCACACACCAGTACTTCCCCCACTCACTTGCAGCCTTCCTTTCTTCCATTTGCCATCAGTGGTCTGATAGTTCAATTCCTCAATCAGTTTCTTTATTTTCTGCTTTCAAGCTCTAAATACAGCCTTGAGATACTCCATTCCTATTTTCTCTTCTTGGACTGTTGTAATTCTCCTAGCCTATCAGTGCTCCAAGGCTGATCTGGCTGTCTACCCCAGCTGCCCAATGTGCCTTGGGCTTCCCTGTTCCTACCTGTGCAGTCCTGGTGGGAGCAAGCACAAGGCCATTCTTCCATTTGGTGGCTCTGACTCATATGTCAGAAGTGGGACATATGTGTTCTGGACACATTAGATGCTTTCTCCTGATATAGAACCTCAGGATTGACTGAGATAATGAAATACATATTTATTTAATTAAAAACAACCCCTCCATTCACTGTAGAGCCTTTGTACTGCTGCCCTAGCAGTGGTTAAGACAGCCACCACGTGAACCTTTGAACCATGCGCAAACCACAGAACAGGTTAAGACTAACAGATGTGTTAAATCTCCTTCCTTCAGGTGAAATGAAAGGCTTAATTAAGTGTCTAGTTGTGAAATAACTGGAAACAATAGAAGCAGCAGCAGGAAGCATATAAACCTGAGAAAAGTACTGTGCAAGGAAGATTGAATGAGGCTGTAATGGGATGAGAACTGAGGCTGCTACTGCTGTGGTGAAAAGTTCCTGCCCCTCCATTTTTCCAGCCTCTTATTCCTGCCTTTGCACTTCTCCTTTGCTCTGTGCTGGCATATGTGTTTGTGTAATAGCACCAGCAGCTGGAATAGGGAACACCCTGGCTAAAAATCACCCAGTAAAAAAAGTACCTTCAAGTCACTGCAATATTTCAGTTGCATAAAGTCGCTGAATAGCCTGTACTGTGAAGCCACAGCTAGCAAGCTTCCCTGGCACTAACATAAAATCCAGAAGAATAAGTAGTTGCTTTACATGCTGTGTGCAGGAGTGAAAGTAAGAAGAGAGGAATATGGCTCCGAGTAGAAGCAAGGGATAGAGGTTTTCAGATGCAAGTCTGATTAAGAATATATACAGTTGGGGAAATGAAACGGCTTTATGATTTTAAGGAACATGATGCCCTGGCACCTCACACTGAGGCATGAACATGGTTGCAGCAATGAAAAGTTTCCTTTGTAAAATACCTTCCCTCGACAACCAGAGACTACTCTGTAAGAACTTGATGTTGTCTGACTACTAATGTCCTAGCAGCCAGGCTAGGCTTCACATTTTTGTCTCCTTAAAGCTAGTATCAGAGTAAGGGACCTTTATATGACCCCTATGACATCTGCCTGTACATGACTTGAGAAGTGATCTGAGCCACAGAATAAAATCTCTCCAAGACTGTTTCCTTCTGCATACAATACTTAATATAAGATGGGGTTATTCCATTGTAGTATCAATTTAAATAATGTCAATTTCTTAATAATTACACAAAAGTAAATATACACACTTCAACAAAAATCAGTTACATATTTCATGTATCAGGACACTTTTCTCAGTCTTTCCAAGGGCAATAAGTTCCTTACAGATCATAGGATGAGATAGAGCAAGTGTTATTTGAAATGATCATGAGGGTGAAGCTGTTTTCTGAGGAACTATAGTCTAAGTACTAAATGGCCAAATCATCTGGCTATTCTTTTTTTTTTTTGTCTTATCCTATTCTGGATTGGTTTTTTGTGAGCTTTCTGAAGATGTTTCTCCCCTTAATAAAATAAATTCATACCCATTTATAATAATGAAATTCAAAGTAATTTTCAGTTTACAGTTTTAGTCTCTATTAACAATTTTTTATGTGAAGAAGATGCTGTTTTAAGTCTCTCTCTCTTGCTTAAGGAAGAGTGTAATGGACTTTGGTTGACTATCTATAGTAACTCTAGAATGTTAAACTATTTTATTTTAGCACATTGCAATGAAAATATTTAATTTATATATGGTGTTTAGAAAGTTAGGACCAAAGTCCACTTGATAGAATGATTTTTATGTGTTATTTATGGGGAAGACACTTAAGGATTTCAATAATTCTTGAAAATATTTACTTTTTTTTATTCTGACTTTTTGTTTTACAGTGTTTTATAGAACTTCATTTCTACTTGGTGTGGGTTTTGAACTTCAGATTTATGGCTGAACACCTCACAACAAATTTTGTAAATATTCTGTGGGGGCTTGATCCTGAAACATAAACATTTCTTCCTATTGAGGCACTGAGGAAAAACAGACCCCCTCATTTATTATGTGATATCCAGAATGCTAAGGAGATTTTGATCTCGTTTTTCAGGAACATCTTCTTCAGCAAGAAAAATGAAATGTCATCATGCTTAGGTGAATCATAATAAATGTTACATCTTGGCTGACACTGAAAAATAAATCAAAGAAAGTTGTGAGAAATATTGGTGAATTTTTTTCTACAGAGATTCGGACTGGCTTTATAAATTAAACAGTACGCGATGACAGCTTTGGGGCGGTAAGTAAACCATTCAGTAGATAATTTCCATAGTAACAAAAAAAGTTTAACCATCTCAAGCCAAAATAGCAGATCTGGACTTCACTGTGTCATATGGCAACAGAGAACATTTTATTGTTATCAAAAGTCAAAGCACATGAGAAAACTGTGCACAGTTTAATCCTTGTTAGCAGAAATCAGAGAAGTGCAAGCAGTGCGTTCAGGAGGATTCTGGTCCCGTAAATCATTATATATTTGCTCACCTTTATGCTGCAAAAGGGTCCTGTTGTGATCCATCTGCTCATTGCAGCTTAGGAAAAAAAGAAGACTGTTCCTTGACAAATATGGAGACCAGTCCTGAAAATTCTTGCTCACGTGAGTAGTTCTAAGTCATGATGACAGAATTCATTTGAGTAATAGCTGAGGCACTGTGTTCCTAATTAGCAATATTTAGTTTTAATTGCACTGAACTTCAAAGTTGAGGACCTAGTTTACAAGATAAATTATTTTTTTGTGCTATATCAAAGATGGAATTATTTAATTTATGTGGGTGCTATAACTCAGTGATAAAGAACTAACTGCTAAAAAGAATGCAAAATTTTATTCAGTAAGGACAAGGCTGTGTGTGACACACCTTTTCTCTGCCAGAAAATGAAAGAGAGCAGCAGCTCCACTGAATCTTGTTTAAGCTGCGTAAACTCTGGTCAAGCCTTGCTAAACTGAGTGTTTAGCCGACAGCAGGAGGCATCCACAGGGTGGTTGACAGGAGCTACTGGGGATCCAGCTTACCTCTTACCACAAAATTCACTTTTGGCTTCAGCGTGGGATGTTAATTTGCCCCTGTCTAAGGCAGGAAGTAGTTAGGGAAGGAAACAAATAGAATCTTCATTCTGTCTTTATTGTCATTTGCATAGCCAGTGAGGCACAAATTGTATCTCTGATATAAACTGTTTCTGAGGTTGTTCTTCCTGAGGCTTTTCCTGAACAGGGGCATTTACGTACCTCCTTTTGCTCAGAGCTGAGCTCAAAGTCACACTCCGGGGCTCCAGAGCTACAAAATCCTGCATTACTAGCCAGCTCTGTGGGTCTGTGTAAGAGCTCCACGTCCAGTCTAGCTCTCCTGAGGCAGACAGCTATGCCAGTGTTCCCTAGCATGCTTTCAGATTTCTGCATCAATACAGCTAAAGCAGTAACACCCAGGAGGTAGCTCAGTCTCCTATGTGGATTCAATTCTTTTCAACCAACAGAGGGCGCCAGGACAGCTATAAAGGGCTAATATGAATTCCAGAATGGGATTAGAGACATTCCCAGGTTTATGTAAATAATAGTTACCGACAGCAAAGTTTGCACAGCCTCAGTCATTTCTAGCATCATCTCCTTCCTCATTGGTTCATACCATATATCTGTCTTTCCGCACCAACTTTTCTGGTCTAGGACAAGTCCCTGAACACATCCAGTGCCACAACGTCCTGTGGGCTAGGGCCGCTCCTGTCTGGGTGGATGCTTCTTCCCCCTCCCATGTTTGTAAGGGAGCAAGTTTGCCCATAGAAAAGCCTCCCCATGCAAAAATCTTCCAGACCTCTCTAGGGAAGAGTTCTAGTATAAGGGAGGAATTGAGCATATTTCCCTTGGATGCTCCAAAATTATTCCCTAATCCTGACCTAAAATGATGGCTGCAGTTGCAAGCCAGGATTTCCAGTCTTGGCACGGAAATGTATATTCTTACAAATGATTTGACATATAAATTCTTCTAAGAGAAAAAAAGCATGAAGAGTAGAGACATGTTTATAAAGCTGGATGATGAAGCACCTTGTGTTGCACCACAAGAAGCCTCCTAAGCAACCTTTCCATGGCTTGCTGAAATCACTTCACAATCTTTCCTTTCATACTTTCATTGTTAAATAATTTAGTGAGGATATTTTGGATGAGATTCTTCCCAGCACACGTTCATCTTTTAACACAAATGGTTTCTCTGTCTCCTCCCCCTCCATTCGGCAATGTGAGTGTGCTGGGCATTGTGTGTGGTTGGAGTGGAGTACATTCGAGTAATTACTTTATTACATTGCACAACAACATCCTTTACAATTTAAGGTTGCCAGTGCTTCAGCAGCTCTGAGATCCTAACTCAGACTTTAATAATGCATTGCTGAAAAAGGGGGTTAAATGTTGTTTATACATTAAATTTCTGCACGCGGTAAATTTCACTTGCACCTGCCAATGGTTTACTGATAAATATACACTAGTAGAAGTTCAACAGCAGTGGGCCAGTGAGTTAGATAAATATATTCCACATGACACCATAAGCATTGAAGGTTAGTGTTTTCCCAACTCTTACACTCCAGTAGACATAAACTCTTTTCTTAAAACATATTAAAAATAAATAAATCCTCTTTGCAAGGTAAAAAAAAAAAAGATATTAAAATTCATATTCAAAACACAAAATAAATTTCTTTTAAAGTCTATTGCAGTCATCTGCTAGGTTTCCTGCCTCTTGGATATTAATTATGATTTACTCAAGTTTTGTGGTCAATTTTTAAGTATAAAAGCATCTCATATGACTGGCTGCCAATGCTGAAGTCTAAAGGCCTTACTTTAGATTACTGTCGTAGAATAGAAAATATAATCAAAGTCTGACCTTCAACTTTAATCCTATAAACAGAGAATTTGCTTACATTACCTTGGAAACGGATGTGATTCATCACAGTAGCCCATAAATAACATGTCAAACTGTTAGACCGATCAATGAAAATAAGTTATTGAAAAATAATGTGATTGTAAAGTCTCTATGTAAACTAGCTTTAAAATGAGGAAGGTTTTCACCTTGGGGTAATTTTGGTTTTTTTTTAAGGAGGATAGTTACTGTATATTACATGCAGTAAACATTAGACATATTTGACCTACATAAGCTATTTTTTTTTTTAGGAAAAGCACCTTAAGGTAAGTAAACATTATTCCTCCAGAGTAAGAATTGGGGTCCACTTAGATAAAGACTGCAAATGGTCGGTTACCTAACCTGCCTATGGCTTATCACAGTGCCTTAAAAAATGCAGGGGGTGAACTCTTGTCCGTATGGGAGCCCACAGGAATGGTTCAGTCACAGAAACCCTGCATCACGGACCTCAAAGCTGCAAGAAGTTCTGGGATGTGAACTGGATTGTCTTCACTTTTTTATTACAGATACAAACTCTGAACTCTGACAACATCAACTTAAATAAGAAATTGCTGTTTCATGGCTGATGTTTTCAATAGGAATACTTAGATAGGGAAGCATTTCACAAAAGCCTTTTGGGCATCATCTTGGCTCCAAAAAGTCTGATTTTATAATTCTTTGAGGTAGTAGCACAACAGTCATTCAAACAATATGACTTACACTGCATAAAACCCACATAGGTTGAACTGAACTCAATATCAAAATAAATGGCATTATTCCGGTACATGTGAATTATTGAATTCAATCATCCAGTTAATCAAAAGCTATTTTAATGAACTGAAGGCTGAAGTTTATTTTAGCCTTCTGTATCAGAGTCAGACCTTGTCCAGCATTGAGATCTACCAGCTGAAAATTATTTGCGCTCTTCACATCAGTAATAATGCAGACATTTTTCATTTCTAAAAATTAGGCCAGTTATTTTGATACCAAAATAAAAATAAATTTTTTAGCTTACATTAATAAAAAGTTATTGTTTTTACACAATGGAGTCTTTCAATATAAATAATTAACTTGTGAAGAGACTGTGTTGCTGCTCAATGAGACTGGGAGACAATGGAATAATATCTCATGACAGCTAAGTCTTTTCCTTTTTTCCTTTTGTTGGTACCATAAAAAATACTTTAAAAACAAATTCTTCACCTCATACAGAAAACATTGTGCTGAGATTATACTGTAAATTACATAGAGAAACAATATGATAAAAAATGATTATAAGAATAATTTTCTGACAGAGTAGCTCTTTAGTATTTTTTGAACAAATATGGCTTTGTATTTTCATTTGTTAATGCAAACAGAACATTGTTGGAGTTAAAACCATTCTGAATTTTCATCATGACAGTTGAAACCCCCTTCTGGCCCTTCCCTTTGTCATTTACAGTTTATTTACTTAAACCTCAAACCTGATGGAAGGAAATGAGGAAATGTAAAGAGTCCCACACAGACTCTTTTTGGCGAATTTCTGCCAATTAGAAATGACCTGAAGAACCACCCACTGAAAGCCTCTGCTCCCGGTGAAAACTCATCTTCCTTGTTTTTTCCAATCCCTTGCTCCATGTATCACATCTACCTATCTTGGTGCTACAACGATAGCTCCACAAGCGCGATGCATGGGGACCTCAGTGCTGAAGAGGTGAGTGGGCTCATAGTCAGCAGAGGATGCTATTTTTGGAGAGATCCCATCTCATGGCAACAGCAAAGCCAAGACAACAGCTCTAATTAGTATTACAGTGCGGAAGAACAGTAGCTGAGGTCCAAGTGTCCTCTTGGACCATGAAGAGAAAAGCCTGTCCCAGGCAACTTTTAGCTTAAGCAGAAATCAAAGCTGGCACAAGGACACAGATGGGTCAGACCAGAGAAACAGAGGGAGGATTGGTGAAAGGGCCATCGCAACATCTAGCTCAGGCATTTGTCTTTCCATTCAAGCCATCCTCTCTGCCCTCCCTCTGGAGGTGGAGAGGCTGCTTTCAAGTACCCATCCTGTGTGCAAAGAGAGTACCATGGCTCCATGCCATGCATTCCCTCAGACAGCAGCCCTGCAGGCAGGGCAGCCCTGGGGAAGAGGAGCTTGATTTCCATCACACCCTATGAAACAAAAGGCCATTTTACAGAGAGGTTTGAGGAATGATAATGAAATCGTTTCCAGACTGTTTATGTAAACCTTCCTGCAAATCTGTAAGACAGGAAGAGTGAAAGCGCAAAGGTGCCTACTTGATGATTTAACAAATGGTTTTGCCATTCTCAGCTGCCTGGGATCAACACTTCCTGCTCTCATACAATGGCTGTAAAATGAACTTACTACTGTAGTCAGCATTTACAGACATGCTTTGATATACTGTAATTGAAAGAACCTTTTAGAGAGTGATTACCTTAGGTAATAAAGCTTACTTTCTATTTCCTTTTTTGTGGAATATTGTTTTAGGCAAGGGTATGTTAAAAATCATCTCTATATTCACAAAACTTTTAAATGGCATCCTTACCGTAAGATCGCTTAAACATCCACCACATCATTTTCTGGGTTCTGATTTAATATTTTTTCTGGTTTATATTTTGTGTTTGAAGATTTGTTTGTGGAAAGACAGACTTCTGATATGAATACTATAATATTGATTCTTCAAACAATGCCAGGAAGATTTAAGAAAATAAGTTCCATTTAGCTAAAGAAGGTGAAAATTTAAATTGCTTAATCTAGGAATGGAGAAGACACACCTCCCTTAAAATGTTCTAATTTCCCTAAGAAATCAATTTCTTTTTTTTTTTAAGAAGAGCATACTGAACACTAAAAAACATTTTTTGTTATTATCATCCTCGTTTTATTAAAAAAAAGTCTGTTTTAAGAGAGGATACACGTGATATATTAGTCTCCTAACACATGCCAGTTTATCTCACACATTACTCAACATGTTGTGAAAAAAAGCCTGAAATATCAGAAACACTGAAGATTTGACTGTGGCTGAGCCAAGAGAAGTAGTGCTGGGGTTTAGAGATGTAGTTAATATTGCTGTGAGCAGTGCTATTACTGGCAGTCCTGGTAGTTAAAATAAAATAAAATAAAAAAAAAATCTGTGAGTTCCTTGTGTGGGATTGAGCAACTCATAAAAAATAAATCATCCTTTCCTTTCTTCTGCCATGAACTACAGGAGAAATATATGCATTGTAGTGGGTTATAAGGCTGAATTAGAGATTCTGTTGCCCCAGAGATGATGAGATTATAGGGAAGGGAAAGTTTATAGCAGAGATTCCAGAAACAAATGTTTAGGATTTCATTCCACAATTAGTGAGGGAAAAAAAGGGACATAAAACATCCAGTCCTTTGGGACATCTTTCACAACTTGTGTATCTTCCACTGTATTTCAACTCTCATAAAATATCATGCTGTGTTTGGACTGCATTGTTGCCAGTTCTTGCTACTGTACAGCAAAATTTCAAATTACTGATACTGGAGTAAGGTTAGTACCTAAGCATGTCATTTTTCACAAAGCAGTAGCAAAAAAATCAGTGTCAAGCCCATGTTGCAGTAGGGCAGGATCACTAATCACACTAACTCTAAAAGAGAAATAAATTAAATAACTATTGTTTCTAAAATCTAATGATTATAAATCATCTTTGTGATAATTTTCATGTAGATCATGAATGCAAGATACAAAAGTACATAGCAGTAATCTTTTCTCTCTCAGAAATAAAACACATATAAACTTCGCACTATATTTTAAAGGGGATGATACCAAAACTTCATTAATTTCTACTCTAGAAGTATATTTCTACCATCTTTGGACTTACAATCAAGTGGTGAGATTCTACAGTTTGTTTTTTTAAATTGTGTTTTCAAGTTTCTATGTATTTAAGTTTTTGCTTTCAGAAATGAATTAATGAAATTATCTTTATATTGCATTAAAATTAAATTTATTTGAAAATTCACAACCAAATTGGTATTCAGCAGGTCTCTCTAACCTGCCCCTAACATGCTTGCAAAAGGAAAATACCTATTTTTTTGATACAGCTGAGTCAGGATTGTACATAACATACCCTGTAAGTATTATGTTACTTTGAAAACTATAGCATGAAAGGGTATCATAACACATTCATACTTAACATGAAGCTCAAATGTTCCATGCATTTTAACAATATGTGAAATTCCTTGAATCACATTGTTTTTTGTCATGTTTCAAGACTTCACTAATGTCACTGTTTTATGGAAAGTCCAGATTCTGTTAGATGAAATGGCCTTTAGTAATTTGTTTGCTGGAAAATATTTTGAAAGTATATGAAAGATAATAAATAAAACTGAAACCCTTTTTTCAGCTTTGCTATAATATATTTTTGGAAAATATTTACGTTTATGGCTAGGATAGTATCATCAATAATTTACCCTTCAGCAAAATGCATTATCTTACAAATTTAACCACATACTTGATCAGACTATTCTAAGACTTATCATAAAAAGAGAGACAATACTGACCCATGAGAAGTGCCTTTGTATTAACCCTTTAAAAGAATTAAGCTACTTCAACAAGCCAATATACTACTAAAATACTAAAGTAACTTTTAATATGTTGGAAAACGTGTTGAAGATTTGTTCCTCTGGTTTCTCTCAGTTGAAAGTTATATAGCTCAACAACTTGTGGAAACTATACTTCTGAGATTTCATGTGTTTTAAGGTTGATGCAATTATATAGTTCCTAGGACTCTGAAACCGTCTTGACAGACAGAAAAAATAATTTAAATTAAAATAACTGAAATATTTTCAAAGGAAATGACAACATAATTTAATAATTAGCAGAAAGTCATTCTCATTTTCCATTAGATTCTAAAAAGAGTGCTATCTCCTAAAGTTGACATTGTGATTTGCAAATGATTATATAAAGTTCAGCCATTTTAATTGTAGTATACATTTTACATTTGTAAATACTTTTAATGCAGTTTCATATGTTTAAAATAATGAAGTAAAAATGGATTATTGGCCTTTGGCTCCAGAATAAGAAGGAATTTAATCAATATTTTAATTTTTCTATAGTTTCAAGAATCAGTGATGATAGGAAATAAATATGTCCTTGTCAATCAACTCTTTAGTTGTTTCCTCATTTATAGAAAGAATGACGGCAATATAGAAAATTTTAACATGATGAGTCATTTAACAAGAAGTGAAACTTGGGTAATGATACTTCAATTTGCTACTAATGAGATAGCACATTGTTGTTTCTGCAGAAGCCATCTTGCTGATCTCTGAATTCCTTCGCAATTAAAACAGTCAACAAAATAATTTGCAATTGAAAATAGTTCAGTACTTCTGTTCTCAAATGCTGTGATAGAATTGTTTTTATGATTGATTCAATTTTCTTATTGTCTTTCATTTGACAGGAGTTTTTGAGTCATTAGACTTCAGTCAGCTGTATGGTAATTAACCACATGGAAATCATTGTTTACCCATTTTAGCAAATATAAACCCACTTCTGTAGTAGAGATCTTGTCTTGTTTATAGATTGTTATCATGGCAGGTTTTGTCGCTACTGTGATATATGTACAACTGCAGTTTAACCATGCTTGTATCATGATCACTGCCTGGCACCTGTGTGCTGAGTATGCATTTCCTAGGTCTGCTTCCTATGTATTCTATTATCAAACAAAAGAGAGATGTGGAATAGAGGTAGACAAAAAGAATTCTGAAAATACATTTCAGGATTATACTTTTCATTTCTTTGGTATTTTAAGGAACTTCTGTGAAGTTTATACTTCTAGATAATTATTATGTTTTATGAGCACTGTGCAAAAAATCATTATTTGAGATATCAAAAAATGAGATGTCTCAGAGAAAATTCCTTCAGCAGTATTAGCTTAGATTTACCTCCTTCTAGTGTCTCTCTGGGCATGAATATTTACCATATCTCTTCCAATTTTTCTGGCATCTTTACGCTTTACTACTGCTACAAAGTGTTAAAGCCTGAGTCTACAAACCACACTTGTAGAGATTTTGCATTAAGTTACACATACGTCCTTTTGGAATGTATTTGTTGTGAACACGGACATTAATTTTCAGACACTGAATTCCTCTTTTATAACATCTGACATTTCCTAACCTACATAACAATTTAAATGACAAACTTTTGGTTCAAGACCATATTTTAATAAACAGAATTAAAAAAATGGAAAGCATTTTCATGTGCTGTTGATACAGCATGAAAAGGAAAACTTCTTCCAACAAAGGTAGTAGTCTAGGTTTGTCCTACAATTAATAAAAGAGACATCTCTAGCAAGATCTATCCCTCTTGTCCTAAGGAGAGATTGAAGTGTTCTGTGAAGGTTTCTTTTTTCTGTTGACTGCAGAGGGTGTTAGACAGCAAGTTTGGAGAGATGCCTCATGTTTGGATGCGTAGACTTAGATATGAGTAATAACAGTCTTAGTTTTTTTCAACTTAAAATCTAGACTGTGAACATAGTAAAATCAACAACTGCATTACTTACTGTAATACATCTTCAAAAGCTTAATTGATTCATCTTCATTCTCACATATACTATAAATTAGCAAGTAAAGAGTATTTTCTCTGAAATGGAACATGTTATCTTCCAAGAAAATGATATCTGTTATGAGTGATTATGGCCAAAGTCAACTGAGTGGCAGTCTTCCTTGTCAATGTTCAGTGCTCCTGTAATGTAAATAAAATTTCATATTAACATATGTTCTGTTGCTCATACATGTTTATCTTGAAAGAGTTATTAGACCTGATCATCTTTTATCATTGCTGCTTATGTCAACAACATGCTGTCAACAGTAGTTGCATTCCATTACAAAAATCCTAAATATTTTACCACTTACTTTTAGAACTCTTGTAACAATATAGAACTTCTGCTCCAGTATACAAATCCACAAAAGCCAGAGAGGTGACATGAATAGAAAGACCAAAAAGGTACCTGAGTTTGGAGATGAAAGAGAAAGCTTCTGAGCCCTTATGAGCTATGGACCTGCTCTGGGGGAAAGACTATAAAGTCAATGCAGTCCATCCTCATTTCTGCCTGCCTTCCAAAAAAAGCCCAAGCCAAACAATTGCTGTTTCTTACATTCACCTAAATGACCAACAAGAGAGATTACTGACCTGGAACAGCAAATAAGACTCTGTGCAAAACAAGCGCCTTAATTACTTCTTTTGCATATAGAATCCATGTCTTTATGTGGTTGTGTGGTTGAAGAAAGAAATTTCACAGTATCACAGTATGTCCGGGTTTGGAAGGGACCTAGAAAGACCATCTAGTCGAACCCCCCTGCCACAGCAGGATCACCTAGACAGGAATGTGTCCAGGCGGCTCTTGAATGTCTCCAGAGAAGGAGACTCCACAGCCCTCCTGGGCAGCCTGTTCCAGTGCTCCGTCACCCTTACTGTAAAGAAGTTCCTCCTCATGTTGATACTAAAACTCCTGTGGCCCAGCTTGCTCCCATTCCCTCTTGTCCTAACATTGGATGACATTGAGAAGAGCCTGGCTCCCTCCTCCTGACATTCACCCTTAACATATTTATAAGCATTAATGAGGTCTCCTCTCAGTCTCCTCTTCTCCAGGCTGAAGAGACCCAGCTCTTGCAGCCTGTCTTCATAGGGCAAATGCTCCACTCCTTTAATGATCTTGGTGGCCCTGTGCTGGACTCTCTCCAGCAGCTCCCTATCCTTCTTGAGCTG
>VWZO01014854.1:28443-80345 GCA_013396975.1 Bucco capensis
TATATCTCCTTCTTAAGCCTAATCTTATCCAGTAGTTTCCTACTCAACAATGCAGGTCTCCTAATGCTCTTACTAGACTTCCTACTCTTTGGGATGCATTGATCTTGAGCCTGGAGGAAAGGATGTGTGAATACTAGCCAACTTGCTTGGGCCCCCTTACCTTCTAGAGCCCTGTCCCACTGGATTTTATCAAGCAGTTCCCTGAGAAGGCCAAAGTTGGCCTTTCTGAAGTCCAGGGTAGCAATCTTGCTATTTTTAAATAGATTTGATAGTTTTGTCTGTACATATATCCTAACTTTCAGGAAAACACACTCAACATTATAATAAATCCTCTTCTTACCCAGAAGTGGAAACCCAATAACAATACATCACACATTTAAAAAGAGTTTCATTAAAGAAATGGAACATCAGAATATATTGCTAGTTATAGATCATTTAATTGTTATGTGTTAAAAATAAGATATTTCTAACTTTATTTTTATCTTTCATATTCTTGAAATTTATTATGTCAATTGTCAGCTGTTATGACATCACAGGATGAATCCAAAGCAATGACTACTTTAGTATTTAAAATGCTTGGAATGTACCAATTATTCAGGTTGCTTAGTGGAAGTTAAAATGTCATGTTAGCACTGTGCAATCCCATAATATTTAAAGGTTCATGAACTACACATGAACTACATAGAAAAACAGTTTGACTACAAGGCATTTTCTCTGCAAATATGCTGAAACTGTATCTTTTAATATATTCTAGTGATTGATCAAAGTGATTTAAAACATTTGATTAAGACCTTGTATTTGAATTTGTTTCCACTGTAGAACTTTCCTATATTTATTGCAGTATGTAAGAAAAAAATGTTTGTCTACTGCTTTAAAAAATATTCATCTGCAAAATCTGAAGTCTCAGATATTTTATTTTTTTTTTGCTATTTGAACCAAGCCGAGGAATAAGGGCAACAAAAATGTGACTAACCTTCAAAATTTTATAAAAACTTTCATGGTGTTCTCAGCTTAACTGAATGCTTAGCTTCTTCAGAAGTGAGGTTATTTTTCCATTTCTGGTTCCAGCTAATGGACGCAGAAGAAAACAGGTGTGGGAGGAGACTCTTAGTCCAGTAGGCCTCTGAAGAAAAGTATTGCTATAGGCTAATGAAGAAACAAAGGGTTGAGTGGTACATTCTATTTCTTGTTCAAAATTTCTTTATAAAATAACCAAAAGGAAGGACTGCTTCTTTGTTCTTTTATACCCTCGTTATTACTAATGCCATCTGTAACTATAATAAGGCTTGTACTTAGAGTGGCAGGAATGACAAGTAGTCAATATTTACCCATCTTTTTAACCAATCAGAAAATGCTGAGTATTAATTTTTATATTCGCTTATAGATTGTATGTACCTTAAAAATTAAGACTGCTCCTCTCCTTGCATGGGTTTGAAAATCCTTCCTCTTTGTGCTTACCTTTCTAATGCTTTCTGCTGGAAGTCGAAGATTAGCTGTGTTATGTGGTACTGAGCATTTCACACAGGGTATTGTCAATCCAAATCAATGTGGAAACAGATAAAAGCTGTGGTTTGCAGCTTTGCACCACCTCAGGACAACATTACTGGTGTACCACAACTCAGAGTGGGTGCAAGAACGTCTCTCCTTGGATCTAAGCAAGAGGGTCTAACTCAGTAAATGACAAAATAAACCATGAACCAGTATTGGATGTGCAGACTTTAATCTATGATGGTTTTTTTTTTAGTTTCTCTTCAGATATATGGATAGTAAGGTGATAGATCTCATTAAGCCTTTATTAATTTAATGACTGTAATGCATTCCTGGACTGTTTATAGAATCATAGAATCATAGAACAATACGAGTTGGAAGGGACCCACAAGGATCATCAAGTCCAACTCCCATTAGGCACAGGACAAAACCCAGAAGATCAACTCCACAAGATTCGGAGCCATGTTTTTTATTTCAATAGTTCTGAATAGAAGTTCCATTACAGAAGGATCACATTATCTTGAATTATGAAAGATTAATTTGCCTTAGAGATCTTACCTGCTTACAGAAAGTTGTGTTTGGTCTCAGAATGAGTTTCTTATCTCTTTAAAAAGTCTCACTGGTGGAATACTGCAGAGGCAAGTCAATACATCTTAAAGGCTTTAGCTTGAGAAATTCTGAGATGTAAACAAATACAATCACATCCATTCACTGATGATGCCTAAAATATTGTTACCCAATTGATTTTAAAGTCTTCCAGAACCTGAAGAAAATTAGAAACTGTGGTAAGTGTTGTGCATTGAATGTCAGCAGAGGTCAAGAAATATTGTTGTGCTACTGTGTGTAAGGGCTTCCAAATGTCTTCAGAAAAGACTGATGTTGTGTTCAGTCTTATAAAGTAAACAGTAAAAAAATACACCTAAAGTTTCCTGAGTGAATATTCACAATTTTCAGATGGAAGGGGATCACTGTCCAGAAGTTTTCATTGACCAGCAAGGTATCATCATACTTTAGTTCATATTCTCAAGGCTATCAGTGATGATTTTGGAATACACTTGATGGTTTCCATGTCCAGCTCTATTTCTTTAGGCACATTCCGAATCTTCTTTGGGAACAGAACTGGATAGTATGTGAAAGTTACCAATTACACTTCTCTGGCTCAAAGTCATAAAACAATGTGACTTTTAGTAAAATAAAATCCTGTTATAAAGATTCAACTATACAAAAGAATGAGTTTTTGCTGTTCAGATCTTCCTCCTGGTGATAATCACAATTAAAAATGCAATTCATCTATTCAGAATTATTATGCTTAATGACTTGAAATCACTTTAAAAGATCTTATGAAAAAATCAAAATCTCTGTTAATACTAAAGTGCATTCTGTCAGGCTTACACTGATTTATACCATATTATAAAAGTATTATAAAATTCTGGTATTCTTTCAAACTGTGAACAGAAGTCTCCACTGAGTATTACTTTTTAAAATTAGTTGTTAAGGACTGGCAAGTGAGAAAGAAACAGATTACTTTCAGTAAGTGTTATTAGCTTTTTCTTTGGTGATTCTATTAAGTCCTAATGAAATAAAGACTTAACTATGATTCCAGCATAACTATGATGTATACTAGTAAGACAGATTTTGCTTATTCTTAAAACCTCAGAAAGCGCAGAACCATATAAATGCAGATGCACAGGTTAAAATATGCAACTATGTTCATGTTTTAAGAAGTAACTATGTTTAAACATGCAAATATCAAGGACTGTACAGAGCACAATTTATATATATAAATCAGAAAATCAATAGAAATATTATTGCTAGAAAAATTGATACAAACATTTGTGAATAAAGGAACCCTGAAAAGTGTGCTCTAAAGTCTATTATACAACGACAGTACATAGTTTATAAATTTGCAATGTAATTGTATGGCTAGGCTTCGCGAACAAAGATCCAGGGAGGGCTCCACCCACACTCCTCATCAGCACCTTTTACAAGTGTGCTGATAAAAAGAGGATAGCGGATAGCACCCTCGAGCCTGCGCAATGGATTTTTTTTCAGGTGAGACACAGCATGCGCAGAGCTGGACCCACCCTTTAGTCCTAAGGGTCATCTGCCAGGGCCTAGCAAGCTTGGATGCTGGCAGCGAAGTCCCTAGGACGTAGGTTTTATTAGAGTGTCCTTCTCTTAGATGGAAGGCCTTACAGGACTGAACGAGCTCCATCTGCCCGGGTGTGGAATCAGAGTTGTCCTTCTCCTAGGATGACTGCCAGAAGGCTAATGAGCACATCCAACTCATACAAGGATTATAGGAACACGGGTTTCACTCCCCACACTTTACTGCGGGCAATGAGTTTAATGCTCCCTCTGCTGTTGGCACAGTTATTGCACCGGGGGCCACTGAAGACCCCAAGTGATTTTCAGACTGTGCCTGTTTGCAATGTAATATGACAGAAAGAAGCAGACAAGGGTAAATTTCAATTTCTTGGTGTAGAAATGAATCCATACTTCTTCAGAAGACAGGTGAGGTTTTTTTCTCCATATGCTGTCAGCACATTATTCTACTGTAAGTGCCAGGGAAGGAGGTAACAGAACTACACAATTCTAATCCAAAAGACTATTTAGACCAAGGGAAAGATCTTGCAGCTGACTTTATTCTAGTTTTGCTTCAGGTGTTGCAGTCTGATCAGATTACAGTGGCTTGATATAAATCAATTGAATGATTTATTTTTAATGTATGCCCTCAGCCAACCCCATAGATGTTTTCACAGAATCACAGAAATATTAAAGTTGGAAGAGACCTCTAAGATCATCAAGTCCAACTGTCAACCTATCATCGCCATGCCACTAAAACATGTCACTAACTACCACATCTATATGTCTTTTTGAACACCACCACTTTCCTGTGCAGTCTATTCCAATACTTGACAACTCCTTCTGTGAAGAATATTTTCCTAACATCCAACCTAAACCTCCCCTGGTGCAGCTTGAGGCAATTTCCTCTTGTCTTCATCTTCTCACTGCTAACCAAGGAGAAGAGACCAACACTCATCTAACTCCAGACTCCTTTCACGTAGTTGTAGAGAGATAAGGAATACCCTGATCCTCCTTTTCTTCAAACTGAACAACCCGAGTTCCTTTAGCTGCTGGTCATAAGACCTATTTTCCAGACCCTTCATTGGTTTTGTTTGCCTTCTTTCGACATATCCCAGCAACTTAATGTCTTTCTTGTAGTGATGGGCCTAAAACTGAACACACTATTCGGGGTACGGCTTCACCAGTGCTGAGTACAGTGGGATGATCCATTCCCTTATCCTACTGGCCACAGTCTTTCTGATACAAGCCAGGATGCTGTTGGCCGCCTTGGCCACCTGGGCACACTGCTGCCTCATGTTCATGTTTCCATCACCGTTGCGTGATTTTTTACTAGGAAATACTGAAAAAAGGAAGAAAAATATTTAACATAATGGTAAAGAAGTCTTCTGAGATTAGGTATTAGTTAATATCATAATTATTGATTAGCAAAAAAGTAAGGACTACCTGTAAGTAAATTGCAAACATCTGGAAACTTTGTGAAAAAAATTTGGAATGCATTATTTAATGAATAAATAAAAGCAGAACTGAGATGTCTGTATTGAGGAAAGTAAGCAATTAAACTAAGTCTCAGGAACACAAATTAAAATAAAATCTATGAGTACAGTTTTGCAAATGAATTGGTAAGATACATTAATTAAGCTGTTTAAAAATAAATTAGAAACAAATGCAATATTCAGTCCCTCTCTGGAGGGAGGTAGATGTCTGCCACCCTGAATTTGGAAACAAATACATGTAACAGGCAGAAATACACTTCACACTTCATTGCACTGTTCAGTGATCTTGGTTTTAAAAAAGTTCTTTGTCCTTTGCTGAACTTCTTCCTCAATAATATGATGCTACACTCCACAATACATCTTTTTTCACCAAAAATCAAAATAAGAGAAAGCAGGCTAGAAATGTAACACTAAAGACTGGAAGATACAAAAACATGATAAATTAATAAAATGGCACCTTTCTGCATTCAAGTAGAACTGTAAAAACTGAAGCACAATCTGCGTGCTGTTCCTGTGCAAATCATAACTGGTATTTGTGATTTTAAAATGTATGCTTACGTTCTGGGGTCATGCGGTATTTTATCTGTTTTATCACAAGTGTGTAAAAGAACTATGTTCTGAGTAAGTACTTACTCAAGTATATGGAAAACAATTTACTGTACTGTAGTGTTAGCAAATTAGAAGATACAATGATTATGTAACTATTTAAAGCATACTGATGCACACTTAAAACACAAAGCTAGATTTAAAACATTTTGCTTGCAGTAGACTTCAAAAAATGCAGTATGGTTATGTATTTCTTATTCTGTGGTGATTATCCATATGTCAATGTATGATAAAACAATGTGTTTTATTTTTAAAAAGTGGAAAAAAAAGCGACAAAATATTTCTACATGTATAGTGCTGTGTAGTAGTGTCTCCTACTAGGAACAGGAAACCTTATACTTAGTACTAAAAAAGAAGATGAATTTAACTCTTCATTTAAACAGAAGGGAAAAGCACATTAAATTCTTTTCAGGTTAGATGGAAACTGAGTTAGAAGAGACTTTGAGCCCAAGTACTTATGGGCATGAGTAGAAGAATACCAATTAAGAGGATTTTTTGAATATTTTAGTTTGGTTTTAATCAAGGAATTTAAATCAGGTGTTTCCCATGGCAGTTGTGTGAATCTCAGTAGTATTTATATTGACCTCTTAATTGTTATAAAAACATGTATTTTGGTACAATTATCATTAACCTGCAAGCAATAACCTTTTACATGTTTAAAGTGGTTGCACTGCTTGTTATTATAGCCCACTTTCAATGCTGTTCATTTAGTATGCTGTGTTTTTAACACAAATGTAATCCGCTCTACATTTTCCATTTAAGATGCATAAGGCAAAGTGCATCATAACAGGATGTAACTACATATTAATCAAATTAGCACAACACTTCAAAAGACCCTGGCTTTTTACTAGGCTGCTGTTAGACCACAATTCATGATGGAAAGAAGCAATGTAATGAAAGGCTTGGCAAGGGAGCTGTTTATTTTCTTTCCAGAAAGATATATTGTGAGTTAATTTTCATGAAGGAAAAAAATGTGGAGGAAAAGTAAGAGTATGCATTAAGCTAAAACACAATAAATTTAATTTAAAATACTACTGCAGCTTTGCTATTGACAAACATAAATGTAGTAATTAGTTGATCACACAACAGAGCTCTAATGACCTATTGTTTAATTATTCAAACTTCATGACCCAAACAAAGAAAACTTAGATTATTCAGTATTCACATTGTGAAACAGGAACAGCTGGGAAGGTTATTCTCCTATCATGCATTTAACTTACTACATAAACTTAAGACACTTCTGTTAATACTTTTTCACTACTGTTTCTTAGTACTTTTAAGTATACACATTTCAGGTTTTTAATCATTTTAAACTGTATGTCAGAACATGAAGTGAAGCCTTGTGCTCTATCGACTCCTATATGGAATAGTCATGATTTAGGAAACTCAGTCTAATATTATTTCAGTGGCATACAGCAAAGCATCAGGAATGCATAAGGGAGTGGTGTCTGTGTTGATCTGCTTGTAATATGAGGGCTTGCTGTAATATTTGAAAATGCTTTTCTTGCTTGGATGTATACTTTAATACCATTACAGTTTCAGCTGAAATTAAAATGGTTTATACTAAATTTTGGAATTAATATTAACATTTATTTGTATTTGTCTCATAAACCCATTTCAATTTTCTTCATTTATGTTTTCAGGCTGCAGGGTAATTTGTAAGTCAGTTTGAAGGTCAATGGTGAAACTCCTATTGACTTTAGCTACAGCAGGACTGAATTAATGTATTCATCTAAGTCTTCCCTAAAGCAGCAATAATTTCCTTGTCTTCCTGATTCTGCTATCCATTTTTTTTTGCTACTTATTTGTTTATTTAATCAAACTTCTATGCATGTAAGGCATTATTTTTTCTAAATCATTATGCAGTCACTGAACCCGCTACTCTTTTCTGTTTTTTCCCAGTAGATGAAGGAAACTGCTCAAACCTCTGGTTTGTGCTTTGTGAAACACATAAAAGATCTTTATGACCATATCTCTATTTCCATTACTGAAGTGCACTGGAAAAAGCAAACTCTGTACAAGCACCTTTTCTGAGCAGCTGTAAACAGTTGAAATTTATCCTATGGAAACCTGCTTTGACATATATGATTTGACATAAACATAGACTCTTGCTAGAGAAAATCACTGAGGAAATGTTATCTTAAGTCATGATGGTAATGCTTACAAAAGCAAGATTGAAGGTGACAGGCTAAATCTTCAAGAACCTTGCAATTATGAAAGAACTCAGTCAGTCAAAATTGAAAAACTCCTCAGAGATTAAAAATATTAAAAATAGAATCTACCTTTATACTACTGACACAACTCACATATAGGAATTTTATATGAATAATAGCATAAATTTGTATTAGTTGTCCTTATATAGGGGATCTGGGCATTAGATAGCAGATTTCAAATGGTACTGGAATAATCTGTTGCTCAAAACACAATTCAAGACATGTTTGGGGGGAGAAGCTTAGAATTTAAATGTCTTCTGTACTCTGTTAAAAAAAATATGATTGAACTGGAACCCTGAAGAAGCTAGAACAATATTCCTTAATGTCTGATGGTTTAATGTGATATTTTTAACCATTATAGCATCAGGACTTTTTGATTAGTTTATTTTATTTTCCCGATTGTGAGAAGCTAGATTACTGACAAAAATCCTACACATGTTGACATAGGTAAATAAAATAACATTATGCACGTAATTGCAATATGACAGCTGCATGCACACACACACCCTTCTCTACTTACAAAAATCTCAAAAATTCAGATCAAATCTTACTATGAGATTTCATTGCACCTGAAGATCCTGCATCTAATAACAATGGAATGCACAATTGTTACGGTATTCACATTTTGCTCTGAGTCTGCCATGTGCTGTACCAGAAATATCAAAACAGGGATAAGTTTCACTTAGTTGTTTTTTTTTTCCTGTTGCAAACCATGCAAGTCAAAACCAGAAGACTAAGTTATAATGATTTGCAGGTAATATTTTTTCAGTATATGGAAGTCTTGTGAGGAAGAAAAAGCAATTCTGAATGTCGAATGTCTTTCTAAAAATTTAGATATAAAAAATCCAATGAACTTCCAGATAAATAAAATGGGAAGATAAATGCAGTACTCTGAAATTTATCCTAGAGGAAAATACGGCAATGGTTTCTGCAACGGGGGCCAAAAAAACTTTTGTGCCTTTTCCAAGGAGAACCATCCAGTCACTGCTTCAAGAAAAGGAAAAGTTATGGTGCATGACAATAAAATGAAAACCTTGACGGGCAGTACATGTTCCATACTTTGTCTAGGAGATCACATTTCCTGAATTGGATTGTGTTGGACCACAACAAGCACAGAGAACATGAAGTTACTGAACTGTTCTAGATATCATGGAGGTTTACATACAAGGCTACAGAAGGATCTCAGTGATAACTCTTGTTTTGGTATGGAAGGAATACTGTTTTTAAAGCTATATCTCTCATATCATCTTTTAGGCAGCATAGGTCAGAAGACTGCAGTACAGCAACTCAAGGGAAAATGATATTGTTTTAATGCAAGGTAAAACCATTTTTGTAAAGGAATTTAAGAAGAGGAGGAGAATTGTACTGGAAATGAACAGAGTGGAAAGACACTCTGGTGGTGAGAAGAATGCTATTTTTATTTTACTTACATAATTCTTCTTTGGAATAATGACCACAGGAATTCTTCAAAAAACAAGCAGCAGATGAAATAGTAAGTGATCAGGCATTTTTCTGAGAAAAGATCTCGTATCTCCTCTAGATACTTCAGATGCAATGAATCTTTCAAATTCTTGTCCTTCATTCATCTTGAATCAAGTACTCAATTTTGCCATGGATTTTATAGTGATTTTTTAAAAGTGTTTAAGATTGAAATACAATATTGTTTTTTATATCTTAACTAATTTCATTCCTTTCTGAAATAACCTTATGTGAAGTTACTCAGTCTTTATTTATGTATAATAGAACTATCCTATGCTTCAAATAACTATTTATTAATTGTTTATTTCCTCATATGCTAAAAAAAAACCTTGTCCTACCCTAGCAGTAATTTTCAAGGCATGAATACATAGCTCTATAACTTGCATGAGGTCTTAGGTATAAATGTGTTTCTTTTACATAATCTACTCACTGTTATGTTTAAAAATAATAAGTCATTTAATGAATAAGATGAGAACTTTCAGGATTATTATTTTTTTAATCATTACTTATGATATAGGACAAATATGCCAGAAATCACACTATTTATCTTTATACTATAAACCACTCAAGTTCAGGTGTTAGAGATAAGAATGAACTAATTTAAAATAAAATTCTATGTGTCACTGAAAAGTTTTTATTACCCTAGGCCTGGAATTATCCCAGAATCCAGACAACTACATTTGAAAATAATGTAATTTGCCACATAACAACAGTAGTGCTTTTAAATTCTTCTTCAATCTTAAGGTTTGCAAGTCTCAATAAAATCAAGCCATATCTAATGTTTATATTTCTCTACAAATAGAAGAGGTTGCAGTCCATCTACAATTTTTTAATATTTACTATTTTAAGGATATTTTCTCAAAAGTATATAGTTAGGATTCATTTCCAAACATGAATGTACATTTCTGTTTTTATTTCAACACTTCAATCATGCTGAACTTGTAAGAGATATAATCTAAAGCTGTAACTTTATCACATTCAGTTGTTAACATACTGAATTTTTACTTCTTTAGTTAATTATCCAGAATGTGAGAGTTTCAATATGTGCTTGCATAAAAGTGTGCTAACATCTCCTCACCCTAAAAATGTCAAAAAGGTACTTGTTTTATTAAATGTAAAGCTTTTCCCGAGGGAATCATCTGTCCTTTTGACATGTCCTTCTGCTTCTGTGTATGGTATGAAAGTACTACAAGGCTCCATTAAAACAGAGCACACAGTTTTTTAGAGTTTGGTGAATGCAGAGGTGAAAGCCTTCCTATTACACCCAGTTTGACACTTTAAGGTTCACCGAGTAGCAAATGTTGTTCTCATCTGTTCTGTGATAGCTGAAAAGAAAATTCTGATTTACTTGGTCTGAATTTGAACTTTTAGTTATAAAGTAAGAAAAATATAAAATGCAGTCATGTACTGAAGGCTTCGTTAAAGAATTATTTCCCAAATATCCTTCATTAAAACAAAACAGTCTTTCGGTGAGGAAATTTTTCTTTTCAAATGTTAGTAGCACTTTTTGAATTACAGTTTATTATTTTAAAAACTTAATCAGCAAAAATGTCAAATTATGTCAAAAGATGCTAGAGCAGCCAATCATTACAAAGTTTTGGTTTTAGCCCTACTTGGATGTAATACTCATCTTTTGGTATTTCTCTGTGTGCTTTTTGTCTTCCAACCTCATATATGCTGCCATCCATATGTAGTGGCCAGTCGGTGGCCCTGAAGGTTTACTAAATGTGGCTGTTCTCTTTGTCATTATCCCCTGAGTTGTGACATGTCAGGTAACTGAGATCCATCTAAACAATTTGCTGTACTCTTTCCCTCTTTTTTCACACTGTAAAATGTTAACGATCTTTTACTTGCATTCAGTCCTGGCAGAGCAGGACAGCACTGGTAATATAACCAGAAGCCTTGCTTGTGAGATTTCAAACCAAATTCCCAGAGTAGACAGCTTAGAAAATATCTGGTGTCCATCCAAAATGAAAAGAATCTCCTAAACTTTTGAATAGTTTTGTTCATTGTGAATATAAATATGCCATAGTCAACCTGTTAATATCCTACTCAAACAAGGATTACTTAACAACAAAAAAAAAGGCTTTAATTATATACAGCTGTATAACATCAATATTCTTGGACAGAGCTTTCTACATACAGGAAAATATAAAGTAAATGAACATCTAATTGAGACCTAAGACAATATATAACTATTTCTGTAGTTCCAAAAATGCATTTATTGATTTTGTTTTCAATATGCTCAGAATAGTACAAATATTTGTCAACTGCATCCTTTAACACTCAGTCCAGGCAGAACTATTAAAAGTTACCCATACAGATTCCACCACGAATAAAATGTTGTTGCAGTACGTCCCTTCTTCACATATATAAATAAATATAATCCTCACAGGATAATGTTAGCAATATTAAGACACTTCAGCTGCTTTGGTAACAGTAGGGATTATAACACTTCTGGGATGAATTATGTATTAATTGTTTTGTTGAAAAAATGGAGATGAACTTTATTTATGGCTGGGTTTCTCTAAAAGGGTTACAAGGGTTGCTCTTTTATTGTGCACACCAGGTTTTCAAATCAATATTTATACATTTTCCCCAATGCTAATGCAACCCTATCCATTTGTTAAAATAAATAATAAAACCTGACCTATTTACAGTGCTCTATGTATGTTATACCAGGTACTCTATAAACATCACTGAAAAGAATTAAAACTATGGATTCAGTGGCATAATTCATCAAATATATATCTGAAAATTAAAGGCCATTTATGGACCTTTATATTCTATCATCCTTTCACAAATGTAACTGTCTGAAGTGATGTGGAGGTCTCAATGAAAATGGGTTACAGGACTGTACAAGATAATTGCTGCCCACAGAAATTTGGAAACTTATTAGAAACTTGAAAATCCAGGTTCAAAGACCAGGCCAGATTCTCTGCTGATGTCCAGGAAAAATAACCCTTTTGAATCCAAATTTATACCTTCTGAAGATGCAATTAATGTCTGGGAAAATATATCTTCATTCTAAATTGCTAGATTTCTTAATACTCTTCCCATCACTACTCAACTTTGACCCTAGAGAACCACTGTCTGCTGAAAGGAGGGGGATTTTAGCCTACATGGCTCATTCATCTTTAAATCTTCTCTTCAATCTTTTTTTCTTTTTAAAATCAAGACTTCTGACAACTACACTGAGTGTTAGCTGGGAGAGTAGCCTTATCTTATTAGTATCTGAGCCCCAACCACCAATCTCATTTTGCCTCAGATCTTTTCCCCACATTTATTAAAAATTACTTATGTCCCTCTTAGACAATTTACATAGAAAAGATATCTCAAGGGCATAAGTGCAATGGATCCTATATTTGATATATATATATCACAGTTTTCACTCATATATTAAAAATCAGTTTTAGATACACAATGAGAAAAGTCCTCACAGTGTAAGTAAGAACAAATTGTAAGTAGCTGCGTTGGAAAGTTTCATTTTACACAATGTGAGAATATGCAGGCATATAATAGTGAGAATTACCGATTCTTCTGTTATGTCTTAGTGCAAAATAAGAGAAATTACACTGACCATAACAAAATCTAGAGCAGATTTTGATTGATATATTCAAAATTATAGACCCAAGGCCTCAAAACTATTTTCCAAGACCAGGTGCAACTTTTGAAATAGGTACTTATCTGTCACCTAGACCAAGTATTTAGTACCTCCTTGCCCCTAAAGGAAGTTTAAATATGTGGGTTTTTTAAAAAAACAAACAAAAAACTGTTATTTCATCAGTAAAACATACGCAGTCATATTCTTCTCCGGTAATGGTAGTTGGAATCTTACTTCAACACAGAGTGTTGATCTATATTCTGCAGGGATTTTCTCTAAGGTAAAACTGGCAATTGAAACATATTCATAAAAATCCTTAAGTAGAGGTTTAAGGTCAAAAGATGTCTTTATGACAGCCAAGACTCAGCTTCATCCCACTTAAGTTTATTTGCTGCAAGTTGGTTTAGGGTAGTTCTCCAGCTTTCTTCTACAACCACAATAGAGATCAATACAGACAGCAGTTCTTCTCACATAACATCAAAGTCAAATACATATGAGTAGATTGCCCTTTCGATGCTTGAGTCTCATCACAGACTAGCAAAAAGAATGATTATTTATACAGGTTATATTAGTTTAAGATAACTGAAACTAAGAATGAATCCAGCCCTGACTCTGACCCCTTGAATACTGAAAACTCTTGAGATTTACACTGTGGCTGAGGGAACACTAATCAGTAATGTATGGTTGAACTGAATATGATTCGTAAAACATACAATATTTCCATTATAATACTCTAAGTCTGTAAATAAATTCTTGACTGACGTCATCTAATGACTTGGTTTAAGTCTTAGGTGGACATGCGGATTTCCCTGCAAGTTCAGAAGAAGCTGGCTGCACCATCTGAGGAATGGCATAAGTAGCTCCAGTCCTGCAAAACTACCATCATTTATGGACTAAACTAGTAGCAGACTTGCATGGGCAGATGTAAGAAAGGACTGATATTGAAAGACCAAATGTTTAAGGCATTGAACATCCATTCTTTTGATAAACAACAGCCACTGATAAGGATTTAAAGAAAACCAAATTGTTTTAATATGTATATAGGCAGTTTCCATTATAAGTGAATAACATGTAATTTGTTTGCTTTTTCTTCTTAAATATCAACTGTGATCCTAAAGAAAGCACCACTATCCTCAGGCATAACTACTTTTATTGCTACTATTTAGGAAATATGAGGAGAATAAAAACCAAAAAGTTTTAAAAGTCCTTTTAATTCTCATTGCTTTCAATGTATTTACTTTCTTTTTTTTTTAAAGATAGCATTCAAACTTCTCACTAAAGTTAAATTTAAAGATGCATTTAGGATTAGGTTTTAGGAAAGTAAAGTGCTTAAGTTACTTGAACTGATTGCTGACAAAAATCCCTTCAATATCGTTTAGTATGCACTCTAAATACTTGACAGTCAGGAGAAGATACAAGTGCTCCCTCACTATACAAAGAAGAGGCTGGATGCACACTGATGTTGATGTCCCACATGCTACAGTTGACAAGATCCCTGTGTTATTTGTTCTGGAAGTGTAGCACTCACACTTATCATTGCAAGGGCTGTCACCAATACTTTTCCCATATCATATTTAAAGAGACTACTTAAGATATGCTCTTTCTTCCCCCAGTTTAAGGGAGGAATTAAACATGGTTATTTGTAGTCACAATTGACATAAATGAAGATAAAATGATCTGTAATGTTTGCTACCAGAACCTCTCTGTGATTTACTGTACAATAGGTTTTATACACTTACATATAAAACATATATAGATGTATGCCATTAGCCAAATTTGGGGAAGCCTATTTCTTCCTGTAATCAAAAAGGAAAAAATATGTACAGGAAAATTAGAAGAAACTAATCACAAGACTATCCAGCATTCTTTACAGTCTTGATGATGTGGATTCTCTAGCTACTAAAAATGGATTTATACTTAGTTAGGAAATATTTAATAACACAAGTCTCAAAAATATTTCTGACAAACAACTGAATAAAAGCAAATGAAAGGATAGGACTTTATTTTACAGTTATTGCTGGTTTATTCCAATCATTTAAATTACAGCTGAAAGGGAGATGTTTTTAGGCAAATGAAATTATGCATAAAACAATCTCAGAAATTAAATACTCTGTCTCTTACACTTCCTTTAAAGGCTATTATAAAGCACACTTTTCTGAGATGTTATTTAGCCATCTGAAAAGCTTTTATATCAGTTGCCCAAAAATTAGAAATCTGGCAATTTGTTCTGTGTAAATCTGGAGAGTCTTTATGTTTGCTTTATCTCATAAATTTGTGAACATGTTAACTGTATGAATAGTTTGGGTTTGGTCATTACTCAGTATTCCAGCCTTTTTTTAGTTTTATTTTTGCATCTTCTATTCTCCTTGTCCTTTCCTTCCTGTCCCCCTCCCAAATCCCTGTAAAGTACTTTTTATTTCTTTAATATCTTTTGTCACTGGAAAAACGGCAAGTCTTCATTTTTTGAAAAGCTAGAAGGGTCAGAATAATGTAAAATTTAAAGTAAAAAAGACCATCCAATTTCTCTAAAAAATTGGAAAAACTTCAGAAATTTAATTTTTGTAGCCAACAGTCTACTTTTTAAATGTCTATTCATTTTTCTCTTCAGTTTGTGGATAAGATTTTTTAGATACTAATTCTAATTTTTCATAAGAATTTTGAGACCATGTCAGTATTAACAGCTAAACGTATGAACATAAAAAATTCCCTAATCAGTTCTTCTAAATGTGTGAATTGTATCACACTGTTTACATACATGAATGTAAAGATGGCATCTGAAAATTAACTGGCAGCTGTAGATTAACTTAAATTTAACATTGACCTTGTTTTAGATCTCAAAACAGACAGTTCTAAAAATTTGTTCCATTTCCCTCTACAGATGTGAAGGGCCATGCAATCTGCCTTATGTACAGAGGAGAAAGCCTATGAAGCTGAGCACAGGTGGACTTTACACTTGGGGGGAACCAGTGGGAAACCAGCACATTGCTCCACATGCTGCCCCTCTGCAAGACTCAGGCTGCTTGCATCATGCCATCTCTGCCTTGGGTACCAAAATGCCGGCGGGCCTATGGCCACAGCTGTGCCCATGGCAAGCTCGCCCAGTGTGGTTCAAGGGATTTGAAGTTAGCATTAACTGTACAGCTATCTAAAATCCCACAGCTTTGGAAAGGGAACACATCATCTAGAATGGATGGCTGTAACTATTCCCCACTTGCCTCTCCATCTTCTTCTGTAGTGAATCACTAAACCTTGTGGTGGTATGAAGGAGCAGGTGGCGGCTATCTAATGCCTTTCCATGAAGCCACATGGACACATTTCTCCTGCACACAGACACCCCAGGGTCTTCTGCCTTTAACACAGGCCCATCTGCTGCTCTCTAGTGCACATACAGGAGAGGATACTAGTGCTTAAAGAAATGGGCAGTAAAACTGTGACATATGTACTTGGGACCAAAACATTAGCTAATATAAATTATTTGAAATTGACGTGACTGTTCCTTCTCAACATTTTTAGGGCCTGTCCTGAGTCATGAAAATTATTTTAAACCATGTTAGAAACAGAAGTATTAAAAAAATTATTTAATTGATAATTCTGTATTTCTCTCCTTCTGTGTGCTACTAAACCAAAATAAACCAAAGAAATGAAGAAGCAATCTGCCTGCTGTGCTTCAAATGTGCTATTCTAAATACAGAAAGACTGCACTTCAGCTAATATGTTACAGTGTTACTTTGTTTTAGTTCAGTTTAAACCTAAATAATTCAAGACAGAAAACAAAGACCAGTATTTAAGCTAGTTCCACCAATCTTTCTGGTCATGATCCTGTATTTGTGAAACTGAACATAGATTTTAGCTGACCATGGGTCTGTCCTCTAGAAAGAAAGTCCATCACGAAGACTAAATATCCTTAACTATCTCTGTGATGTCCAAAGAATAGATCTGTGGGAAGAATCACTCAGTCTTTTCCACCTGTGAAAAGGCAAAAGACAATGTGTGTGTGTGTTTGTACATGAATGTGAGAATAGATATAATTTCATCAAATAGAAATGTGATCTGTCTACTTTCTTGGCTTTTTAAAATAATACTAATCTGAGCTGATGATACCCCTCTAGAAGTTCTCAAGGCCACAAACTCACCCTTAGTACTCTTTGCAAATCTAGTAAAAAATATGAAGCATTGCTATATATTATTAACTGATTGAGCTGATCTGTTGCTATCTGTTTGATTATTATTTTTCCATTTCTTGCATCTAGATGTTTATTACATTTGAGTTTATCTTTCTCCTTTCTTTCTTTCTTTCTTCTTTTTCCGTTGGAGGAATAATTGCACTTTGTTTCAAATCTCCAAGGAAATTTTTCAGCTATGTAAAGTTATAACAAGATGTGACATCCAGTCCTAGCTAATCAGTGTTCAACACAGACCCACTACTGCAGTGCAGGGGGTGGCACTTTCAATTTGCCCGTGACACTGACCAGGTTTTTAAGGAACAGTGAGTGAAAGGAGAAAATAGATAAAAATGCTTAAATTTTTATAGAAAAGGTATAACTTTGTAAGAAAGCACTATCATAAATTCCAAAAAAGTATATCTTAATGATACACTTAGAGTAAATCATTTGCCTTGAGAGACAGGAGGTCTCTGGTGACCTGTATGGCAGCCACAAGAGACTACCAGACTAGCTACTTTCAGCTAAATGTACTCTCATATTAATATTTTAAAATGCCATAATGCCTCTCTGAAAACCTCGGAGGACAGATACATCAATTTGAGAGGTCTTCACTCCAGGAAATAGAAACAGGGATAATCTGCCATTAAAAGAAATAGTTCATTATGTCTGCTTCTTGGGAGCACATAAACTATGTCCCTCACATACTTATGTTGCAAATCCTCACTTTAATGTGAAGGGAAACACCATGCCCCAGAGCTTTATTGTCCCACTGTTTATTAGTACAAAAAGGTTTGTTGTGGTATGAAATCTTAAGCTTGTAGCAGTAATCAATCAGCTTCAAAGAGTCTCTTCCCTGAGCCAGAGTCATTACAAATAAATCAATTAAACATAAAGTTTCTATTTTCAGTAGGATCACAATACAGAAAACCAGCAGTGCATGATAGTTAGAGAAAGGGATTTTATGAAGCTGGGATTTCTAATACAAGACTCTCTTTCGATATTTTCTTTTTAATTGCAAAGGATCAGAAATTTCTTTTTTATTCTGATTAAATCCAGAGTATTCCTCTTTTAAATGCCTATTTCAACATGAGAAATTTATACATATATATACATACAAAAGCCTAGAACCTAACACTTCTCTAGCTATAGAAAGGAATAGGAAATTTATTTTTACTGTTTTAACCATCAAGGACACAAAATCAAAGAATACTGCAAAATGGAATGTCTGAATAAACTCAATTTTTATTTTACTGGTTTATCTGCTGGGGGAGGTGCCAGATGTTAGGACAAATATATGGATTTTTTTTTTCCTTGAGAATTCCTGCCTTATCATTGTTTAAATATGTTAATGAAATTTCCCGTAGTATTAAACAAAGGTTAACAATGACACTAATAGAATAAACCATTGTATTATGTTCTATTCTATTTACCAGTTTTAGTCACCTTTCTTCAGTGGGTAAACTGGCTATTCTTTACAATGTTTTGGTTAGCTGGGGTTTAATTCATTTTCTGGGAAAGGAACAAATGTATGGCTCTTTAAAAACACACACATGCTGCTTATGCTTAGTTTTGTCAATGACGTGTCAAAGAAGGACCCTCTTTGTCTTGATATAGGAGGTGATGTTCTGATACTGAGATTTGTGACAATTTAAGTTTCAAATTTATATGATCACATACCAAGTGCTTATTGCAAAATACTTCTGACATATATTCTACATGTCAGTGTTCTGGGAGTAAAAAAAAAATGCATTTCAGTGAAATAGAGCTGCTGCTTTTAAGCCTCTGCTTCTGCTGTACAGTTTGGAAGCTATGTTGTATAGAAGGCAGAGAAACATATCAGAGAAAGGATGGTCTTTGATGGAAACACTCCCCTGGATAACTACAGCCAGTTGCTATTTCTGGTACATAGCTGTGATGTGGAAGAAGCAAGCACATGGTCATATATGGCTACTGCATATAGCCTTGCTTTTTTGTACACAGTCTGAGATTTTTTAAGGTAGAGCCTCAGGTCTGATTTATAACAATGATGAAGGATTACAAAAGAACCATAACAGAGCAGTGCTCCAACAATCAGGCTGAATTCCTGCTGAATCAGAAGTCAAAATAAATTGGTAATTTTTGTTTGATTTCTCTTGCAGATTAAACTCAGTTTTGACAATTTTCTACATGAACAAACAAAAACCAAATGCTTTGTTTTGGATAAGTTCAAACAAAATTGGCATGTTTATTTACTGCATTGATGCCCAACATTTTTTTCCAAAAATCCAGCCAGATGTATTTTTGGTCTCAGCACACAGTATAGAGGAAATTTTAGCCTGAGCTTACAGGCTAAGTTCTTTAAAGAGTTATATCTTCTTTTGCAAATAGCTATTTTCTCCTGAATAATGGCGAATTATCAGCTCACATCACTGCTGGTGCATCATGGGAGACAGTGCTTGACTAGAAGGCAAAGGGAACAAACTGATTCAACTGCAGCATTCATTCATCACACATAATAGGAGTCCTTAGTTTTGGACAATATTCACTCTTACCATCCAATGGTAATTTTTAAGCCTAGAGAAATCTGAATATTTTTCTAGTTGTGTTCATATCTTTCCATTGGCTGTATATGGAGATCTGGATGTGTAGGTTATTCAGTGAAACTGCTCAGTTAATTCCTAGTGTTATGTAGAAAGAACCAGGGTTGGAGAAACAGGTCCTGAAGTCCTTTTTTTACTTTGTCTCCAGTCAAGGTAATATCCAGCTGAAAGGCATTCTGCCTTTAAAAAAATAAAATTCAGAATGGATGATAACATCCTTTCAAAAGTCTATGGTACTCTTACCTTTTTATCCTCCACACACATATTTCAGAGAGACAAAGAAGAGGTGATCTACTCAGAGTAAACTCTGAGAAGAAATAATCTTGCAGGGAGGGAGGAAAAAGTTTTAGGTTGTGCAACTATAATCTTGCAAATATGTATTATTGCTGGTATGGTAAAAAAAATCCTATACTGAAAGCAAAAACTATGTTTTTCTTCTTAATCCTGATACAGAATTACTAGAAAAATTCAGTATATTTCTAAAGATGGAGCTCATCATCCCTGCAGAATTCAGTATGCATAACTATAGCAGTGCAATCTACTGGTCTTAATCAGAAAGGATGAGTTTATAGAGCTAACAAATGACATCTGAAGGGGTGAATTCATATTTCCAGTGAAATCCCTCCACAGAGGATCACATTTGTTCCCTGCTATCTTACATGTTGGGTCAAGATATCCATAATGGCTGGGGAAGGCCCGTCCTTGAAGCTTTTAAGATTAGACTAGACAGACCCCTAAATAACCTGGTCTGAATTTAGCAGTGACCCTACTTTAGACTAGAAGTCTTCCCAAGGTCCCTTCCAGTCAGAAAGTTTTAGTACATGTCCCCAAAAAACCCATGCAGGGTTATTCCAGAAATGCTCCATGGAGTACCTGCCTGTATTTCTTCGTGATGGTTTGTGGTTCCTGGCAAGACAGTGCAGTTCATTGTGAATAAAAAGATTGCCATGAGTTAGTACAATCAATCAACCAATTAATTAATCAGTTCTGCAATGATAAAGATTAGAAACAAAGAAAGATGAGGCAATACTTGTACAAAATATGTGCCATGTCAAGAGCAAAAAAATTTAATCTTCTTACAGCTACCACCATTTATCAGTTTACCAAGTCATACATCCATGATTGCAATGTTTGTAAAATGGCAGTGCTGTAAATAGCTGGCCTCTGAGGGCTTTCTAAGCTAATGATGCCAAGGAATTAATTTGCTCTGAGATATGAAATTAAGTTTTCGTTCCAAGGCATATTGAGAATAAAAGAACGTATCGGTAAATCTGTTCAAAAGGAACTAGCATCAGCAAAACTATCTTTCCTTTTGAAAAACAAAACCAGCTAAAACCCTTTAGTAATATCCACTAGTTCCTTGATACATAATACACTGTGCATATGGTGAAATGTCAAAGTGCTCTTCCAGACCCACAAAAGAAACAAAGACACAGAAAACCCACTTACTATAACACTAATACTTCCAGAGGGGTGGCACTAATTCTGTCACTCTATTCAGAGAAAAGTATGAAGCATTCAGCTACATTTTCTTTTGAGTTACCAGATGGTCTTTCTAAGAGAAAAATTATCCTCTGTGAATTGATAGTGTGCTTGCTCTATTTGCTTACCTCTCTGAGATAAGGTTGCATCAGATCCTCTAATTGTTACAAAACAGCTGCTCTGATAATAAACAAAACAAGTTAGGGGTAGAAAGAAAATAGTCTTGTGATCATGTTAGAAGGCTTGTCGAACATGCTTTATGTGAGTGCTTGAAAGAGTTCTACAGACGTATCACCTTTGGAATGTTGAATCTTCTGACCCACCACTATAAAAAAATGATAATAGAGCATTGTATTAACAAATGCACGATACCATTTACCTTTCAGGGTCAGATATTTTGTTTATTAATAGGGAACATTTTCTTTATACCCATAGACTGTACTTAACTGTCATTTTGCTTCAGTTAAGACATATAGCATAATTACAAGCTGGAATATCTATTTCCACAGGTCTGAAGTGTATACCTTTTTCATGTGTCTATGACAGAAGATTAATCTTTCTAAAATAAATGTTTATCTCTTAAAGGTGGTTTTGATACTGCTAATGAAGTATTGCTGATCTCAACACACCCTGAGAACTAACCAGGAGAAGAATGATAATTTAGACAATTTTGAAGTTAGCCTTCACTAATTGCGTGGCAAAATCTCTACATTTTAGTGTTTTCAGATCCAGAAGATATGACTTTCTGCTAAGTTCTCTTTCATCAGACACGCTTTAACTCTGGATCATTGAATGATATAACACTAGATTAAATAATATTTTTGCTCCTTCAGGTCTTGCTTGTGAAGGTAGTATCTCTCTGACTTTGCTGCATTCATTTAACCACTTTTGATGACGTAGATTCTAAGGGCAGTATGGTCAAGGGAAAACCCTCCATTGATTTCTGAAGCTTTTAAATTGACCTTGACTAGATTATTATTAAAACAAAACATGTTTTTCTTAGAAGAAGTGGGAAAAAAAATTCAAAAGCACTGTTTAGTCATGTACCCTAATATCTTACTGCATGCCAGAGAGCCTTTAACTTCATCAACAGTCATTTAAAGACATTTCTGCCTTTTATCTATTAACTCTAGTACTGCTCTCCCTGCTCTTGGCCCATGCACCTCAAAGAAGCATGCACTCACTTAGAGTGGATGATAGGCAGAGGAGCTAGGGCACTTGTTACAGTGTGTCATGTATCTCAGCACCTGAATTTGCTGCACTTAAGGAATGTTTGCTAGTAATTGTTACTCAGTTACCTTGAATTCCAGTTAATTTAACAAAGGCTAAGCACATAAAACTATTCATTTGTCATTTTCAGAGTAACAAAGTCTTCCTTTTTTTTTTTTTAAAGCATAAGTGAAGGTAAAGGGAATTTGTACATAACTTGCACATTAGATTAGATCAGAAGATCCCTTTTTCCATCCGTCTGGCAACAACCTTTGTGTGGTGCTCCTTTCTTAGGAAAGAGTATTGGAAGAGAATCCTAGTCAAAGATGCTCTTACAACTAAACTCTTTTTTCAGGTTTCCTAAGAGATCTAATACCTGTCTGATCTTTTTTTCTGAATCTCTCTCTAAATACACTCTTTTATTAGAACACTGGCTTTAATTAGCATAAGCTTCTTTCTGTATTTATGTAGATGTCTCTATTCCCAGTGTCCCATGGTCCCATTGCACTTAACTATTTAGTTAAAAACTCCCTGTCTAAACAAAGTCTAAAACTCCCCCCCCATCTGTGGTGTCAATCTGACATTTTTCAGTCCAGCATGTGGCTGTCACCATACCTGTATAACTGTTACAATAATTGGTACACTAAAATGAGACATATTTCAAACAGCTAAAATGAGTAATTGAATAGAGTTTGTTTTTTGCTGCTGACTGAGAACATACATGTTGGCAGATACTTTGGGGTGACAACTGAATTGACATGGTTGATCCCCAAACTATTTTCAAACAACTGCCTTTATTCTACTACAATATAAAGATATGTTAAGGGAAATAAAGCTGGACTCAAGTAATCAACTTTGGTTCTTTACTAATATGATACTAATGCCTTAATACAGGCAGATTCTTTGGTTGAAGACACTAAAATATAGAAATTTGTTATCTGATAAGTTAATTAGAAAGTTCAATTCTTTAGACATTATCTGGAGTAAATAGATGCACAACAGGAAATATCACTAAGGGCCACATTGCTGTGAAACAATATCCTTATGGAATAACAGGTACTTAGTGTCTGCAAAAGTATGAACATCTGGTGCACAACATGAAGTGGAGAAGGTGGATCATTTGGCACTGTGTTGTGAACTGCCCTGGCAGCCTTTGAAAAATAAGAGATGTTTCTAAAACGACTTGTGGCAAGGGGCCAAATGCTGACATTTTCACACAGCGGGACCTACCACTTAGCCCAATGAAGTTCCACTTAACCCAATGAAGTTCTGTATGAATTTCAGTACAGGGCATGAATCTATCTGTTTATTGTATATTCATTTTAATAATCTGGTTGACCTTGCACTTTCTAAGCTTTGAATAAAATCTATTTGATTCTCTGAAAACCTAAGCTTGCTACTGGCACATTATGAAGTTTGGTAGTATTCAATGCTGTTTTTATTTTGCTGCATATAATGGTCCTATTCTTCACTGTTCATGACTTATGTAGGTCAGTACATACTCATGCCAGGAAAACCTTTCTGGCACCCCACACAACCATGTATTTTTATATGTATCGACATATATTATTGTGAACCCCTCAGAAATATTTCAGGGAAATACTAGGATGCTAAAATGACTGTTTTTATTTGTCTCAAATGAATTAGTTGCCATGAATACCACTGTGCAGAGATCAAGAAGGAGAAAAATAAAAAAATGGAGAAAGGTTTAGTTGCTTGGCCAAAAATAGCTTTTCTATACATAAAACATATTCTGTGTTATGGTTTGGTATTGCATGCCTCCAGGTTTATATACTTGAGGCACCTCACATACACAACTATTGTTCATTGTAAAGATATAGACATAAAGCTTATCAGAAATTTTCCTGTGCAATAGTTAATTGAATAAAGGAGATTTACTGATACTCTACCCCTGTCATGAGTTGATTTTTTTTCCAGACCCCAAGCATAGTTCTCAAGCAATGTTACTGCTGATCCAGTTTAGACTAAGAATCCAGCATTTCTGGGATACGTGATGTGTTTATTCGTGTTTCTAAATTTCAGATTTTGTGGAATTTTGATGATAACAGTTCATATCATAACTCATAAGCCCTGAAACCTTGCCTAGCTATAGGAAATTTTCCTTGTCTCTGGATTACTAGTTTTTTTTTTTATTAATTAGGGAATAAATAGAAAAATTCATGGCTAGAGAAAGGGATAGACACTGATTTCTTAATTTTAAGAGCTGGTTCAAGAAATCAGGAATCCTGTGAAGTTTCTTAAGACATGCAGATTTTTAGAGTTGGTTCTTGGAGCAGTACACCATAGCGAAGAGCTTTTCAGTTCTGAAAAGCTACAAATCAGTGCTTTAGAAACAGCTCTGAAACAGAACTATGATACATTTATAAGAAAAAACTCTGTGAGGGGGCATGAGGATTGTTTGGTTGTTTAATCTGACACCACTGAACTTGGGAGTCATAAGTATTCAAGTTTAGCCTAGTTAGCATGATTCATGCAAGAAAGGTGTCCTGGCTTATTGTGGCTACCAGAATACACTTTCTGATGCTATTATCAGCTATCAGTCATTATCAGCTTTCAAGCCATAATACGCAGTTAAATAGATACACAGTCCATCTTCTAAATCCGCAGTACAGGGAATTTTGGGAAATTCTTTGGGGTTTTTTTGCCAATCATTGCAACAGAAAAATAGGTCATTTTTTTTGTCTGTTGCCTGAAATTCACTCTTAAGTCCAATTAAAAATTTGAACCTGAAACAGATTACCCATTGACAAACACAGGTGGCAGAAGGATTCTTAGCATTCTATTGGCCAAGTTAGAGAGCTATGGATTTGATGGGTGGACTGTTCAGTGGATAAGGAACTGGCTGGCTGATTGTATCCAGAGGGTAGTGGTCAGTGGCTCGAAGTCCAGCTGGAGATCAGTGACAACTGGTGTCCCTCAGTGCTCTGTACTGGGGCTTGTACTGTTTAATCTTTTTATAAACAATATCGACAGCAGCATTGAGTGCACCATCAGCAAGTTTGCAGATGACACCAAAGTATGGGGTGCTGTTGATAAGTTGGAGGGGCAAGATGTCATCCAGAAGGACCTGGACAAGTTGAAGAGGTGGGCCCTGGTGAACCTCATGAGCTTGAACAAGACCAAGTGCAGGGTCCTACACCTGGGTCAGAACAATCCCCACTATCAATACAGGCTAGGGGATGAGATGATGGAGAGCAGCCCTGCAGAAAAGGACTTGGGGGTGCTGCTGGATGAGAAGCTGGACATGAGCAAACAGTGCACGCTGGCAGCCCAGAAGGCTAATCGCATCCTGGGCTGCATCAAAAGAAGGGTGACCAGCAGATCGAGAGAGGTGATTCTGCCACTTTACTCTGCTCTGGTGAGACCTCATCCGCAATACTGTGTCCAGTTCTGCAGCCCTCAATACAGAAAGGACATGGACCTGATGTAGTGAGTCCAGAGAAGGGCCATGAGAAAGATCAGGGGCTGGAACACTGCTCCTATGAGGACAGGCTGAGGGAACTGGGATTGTTCAGCCTGGAGAAGAGAAGGCTTCGGGGAGACCTACTAGTGACTTTCCAGTATCTAAAGAGAACTCTCAAGAAGGCTGGAGAGGGCCTGTTTGCAAAGGCCTGTAGTGAAAGGACAAGGGGCAATCGTTTAAAATTGGAGTAGATTTAAACTGGACATTAGAAAGAAGTTCCTCACCACAAGAGTGGTGGAACACTGGAAAAGGTTGCCCAGGGAGGTGGTTGAGGCCCCATCCCTGGAGACATTCAAGGCGAGGCTTGACAGGGCTCTGGGCAAGCTGATCTAGTTGGGGATGTCCCTGCCCACTGCAGGGGGGGTTGGACTAGATGACCTTCAAAGGTCCCTTCCAACCCAAACCATTCTATGATTCTATAAGGAGAAGAAAAATACATTTTGTTTGCTTTTGAAAAACCTAGAGGCTTCATCTGCTTCACTACTCTTCTCTCTGGTTACCTATGTAAATAAGTGGAATTTAGACAACAAACTGTGTATAAATACATATATAGATTCTGAACTCTATATTTCATTCAGATATGCAGATTGCCAGTCATTTTACATACAAATGAGTGGAGTGAATGCCTGCATTTAGTAGTTCTTTGAGTAATAACAGCATTCAAATATTTATGATATCATTGAGTTTGGAGTGCATATCCTCCAGTTCAGACTTTAAGGGAGGATCCTATGACACATATTCTCTCTTTTGATCACTAAGTAGTTTTTCTTCATTTCAAAACACTTGGAAGGTTGGCTGTATATTTCAATGTCTTTAACTATTGTTCTCTAAGTTAAAGTGGGTTTATTTATTGTCAATATATAATTACATTAATGGGGGATAATAGTTAACCAAGAATCTAACACTGGTCATTAATCCTTTTCACAGTCACAGGACACAGCATGCAGTCTGTCAGTACTGAGTCATAGAGATGTTTTTCTCTCTTTTAAGCTTTAAACTTTCAGAAATTACTATTGGAATCTTTTCCTTCATGCTTTCGTACCTGTCATATTGTATCAAGATCACTTTTTAAAGGCAGCTGTGCACCGGTGAAAATCAAAGCAGTACCAGGATTGGATGTGAGGACTGCCAGTCTCTTACAAAAGCCAGGCTGATCAATCTCAGCATGACAAAGGTAAGTCAATAAGTGCATCTAGTTATTGTATGATTTCACACCTAAAGTTGTGTATATCTCTAAATAAACAGAGATGGATACATGCTCTAGCAAATATTTAGATCATGGGAAAAAAAATTAAGAATGAAATACAGTTGTTCTAACAAATCTGAAACCTATTTAAAAAAAAAATCAAAATTTCAGCCTTTTAGTGTAGTTTATTCTTTGTAAAATGCACTGACTGTAAAAGCATCTTAGATATTCAGTGCACTTCCTAGCCATTGTGAGATTTGATCTCAAGCAACTAATATCGCAAAACAGCTATAAGTTGTTATGTATCACATACCTGAAATAGGAGAAAAAAAAAAAAGTGGTTATATTAAATTTAGTTATCTAAGATAATGATGAAAATTTATTTCATTAAATGACTTTGGAAAAAAAGACATCTGACATTTACTCTGTTACCCTTGATGGTCCATCCTATGTGGTTTTCTGTATTTTACACCAAGTGGTGTTTCAGTTTAGAGGAATGTAAAGTTATATTTATAAGCTAAGTAGTTTTATTAGAAATTTACTTGAGTCCAGTTTAAATGACTCCTCCTTGTCATTCCTGACACTTTATAGTTCTATAATTGGCCTTCTCCCAAGGACATTCTACCACATGGTGATGATGAAAGGAACCTATTTCTGGAAACAAAGTAAGACTATTCCAGTAAGAACAAGGAAAATAGTATTGCTTCTAGAAATACTCCATATGTCTCTTTACTTCTTTATAGAATTTCACCTTGATTTTGACCCTCTTTTTTTTGCTGCATTTTTAATGAAATAGTACCCAATTCCTTCGTTTGTTTTTTAATGGTGTCACGTAATCATAGAATATCTTGAGTTGGAAGGGACCTCAAACACCAAAGGTGAGAACTACCCTGACAGGGCCAAGGATGCCACCCACTAGACCAGGTTTTCCAGCGCCTCATCCAACATGATCTTGAATACATACAGGGGAAGAGTATACACAGCTCCTCCAGGCAACCTGTTCCAGTGCCTTACCACTCTCTGAGCAAAGGATTTCTTCTTAATATCTAATCTAAATCTACCCTCTTTCAGTTTAAAACTGTTACCTCTTGTCCTATCACTACCCTGTGTAAAATGTCTCTCTCCCCTATTTTTATAACTTCCCTTCAAGTATTGGAAGGCTACCATAAGGTCTTCTGGAGCTTTCTGCAGGCTGAACAACTCCAGCTCTCTCAGGCTGTCTTCACAGGGCAGTGAGCTCCAGCCCTTACTATCTTTGTGGTCCTCCTCTGGACCTTCGTATCTTTCTTGTGCTGAGGGCCCCACACATGGATGCAGTGCTTCAGGTGGGGTCTCATGAGGGCAGAGTAGAGGGGCAGAATGACCTCCCTTGACCTGCTGGCAGCTCCAGATTTCACCTACCAGAACCCCCAAGTCCTTCTCCACAATGGCTACTCTCAATGAGATCTTCCAGCCTATAGTCATGTCAGGAATTGCCCTGACCCATATGCAGGACCTTGCACTTGGCCCTGTTGAACCTCATTTGGTTCATGTGGGCCCACTCTTTGATGGCATCCCTTATTTCTATTTTGTTGACTGCAACACTCTGCTTTGTGCCATCTGCAAACTTGCTAAGGGAGCACTTGATCCTGCTGTCTATGTAATTGATAAAGATAGTGAAGAGCACTGGTCCCAAGAGAGAGCTCTAAGGGACATAACTCATCACAAGTCTCCACCTGGACGTGGAGCCACTGACTCCAACTTTCTGGCTGCATGAAGCCAGCCAATTTCTTACCCATCAAATAATCCATTCGTAAAATCCATATCTCACCAATTTAGAGAGAAGGATGTCATGTGTCAAAGGCCTTAGAGAAGTCCAAGTAGATGATATCAGCTGGTCTTCCCTTGTTGACTGCTTCAGTCATACTGACATAGACAGTCATCAGGTTGGTCAGGCAAGATTTGCCCTTAGTGAAGCTGTGCTGCCTGTCTCAGATCATCTCCTTGTCTTTCATATGCCTTCACACGGCTTCCATGAGGATCTGTTCCATTATCCTCCCAGGCACAGAGGTGAAGCTCACCAATCCATAGTTCTCTGGGTCTTTCTTCCTACCCTTTTTAAAATTAGGAGTGATGTCACCCTTTTTCCAGTCACCAGGGACTTCATCTGACTGCTGTGACTTTTCAAGTATGATGGAGAGTGGCCTTGAAACTACAGCAGCCAGCAATTGCAGTATAAGTTCATTATAATTAGAAGTTACAGTTCAGCTGATTAAAAATGTTTATGCTCATACTTAGCACTACAGCAAACAGGGGTAATTCCTCCCTTTTGATTCTCCAGTAGCCAGATTAGCTTCCCACCCACAGTTAATTTTTTTTCAGCTTTCTGACCTTGTGAGTCTCTCTTAATCCTCCTTCTGAGGTAGACTGGATGCTCTTTCCTCAAAAGAAGACCCAGAAATGGAAAAACTCTCCAAGTTCCTCTCAGCATTTTTTACTGTCTTCTTGCAAGGTCTCTGTTCATTTCCCTAGTTATGAACCATGCTTTTCTTCCTTTTATTTTATCTCTTTTCTTTTCCTGGTTATAAGAGTATCTGTTTTTACCTTTCTTCATAAACCAGTTGCAAGTGAACAACCCCGTTAACAAGGAGACCCTTGTGATAGTGGCCAGAGTATATCACTTAGTGAAAAGTATTAGCCTCTGACATACAGGAGGTCAGTCCAATGATCTATTAGTCCCCTTGGACTTAGGCTTTATAAGTCTATTATTTTAAAACAAATTATAAATAAATCTCAAACACTATCTCTCATGGTTTTCCTAGGGGATGTTATTCAATTGATTCATTTAAATATAGCCTACAAAATTAATCTAAGAGAAGTTGCTAGATATTTCTTTGGAAACCCATCCACAACTCCAATAAGACAAGAAGGATTTGTGTGATAATCACTGGCAAATTTCATGGATAAACAGAACTGTATACTGGACTGTATCACTACAAGTGTAGATAGCAGATGGAAGGTAAGTGTTTTTCTCTGTTTAGCACCAGTGAGCCCACTCCTGGAATACTGTGTTTGCTTTTGGGGCTCACAATTCAAGATTTTTTTTTTAAAATGGAGGAATGAAGGGACGGCTCTCAACATGGGTAAGGGCCTCTAGGATGAGGAGTTTAGGCAGCTGGGCTTGCTTAATGTGGTGAAAAGAAGGCTGAGAAGAAAGCTAATAGCTTTAACTGTTACTCCAAAGGTTCCCAGTGACAGAACTGAGCTCTTCTTGTAGTGGAAAATAGCAAGAACAAAGGGGAATAGTGTTTTTTTAACGGAGGTTTTTTGCCTTGGGATATAATGGAGTTTCTGTTTGGAAGCTAGAGAAAACCATAACTAGCCGACACTACAATTAATGGTAGTACTGTGTTACATGGGAAGTCAGATCCCTAGGTATTCTTTACAGGCAAATTTTGTGTGACTCCATGATACTTGCTTTGAAAACATTTGGAGATCCATGATGTTACAGATACCACTACACCATAAACAGTGGAGTGAAGTATCACAGACAAATGCAGTATTGCTCTGTACAGAGGATGTGTATCCATGAATGTATCAGATTTTGTGAGGGTATGTCCAAATGATGAAGTGGGCTGCAGCCCCATTAACTCCCTGATAAACCTGCTCCCAAAGTTTTAGTATTTTAAAGAAACTGAGTAACTAGACTTTGCCAAATTATCATTACTTCTCAGCAACTCAGAAACATGCATCTGTTACATACAATATGTATGTAAAAGAATAAATTTTTCATGTAAAAATGTTTTCAGTTACGAAGCTATTTTATATGACAATGAATCATAATTCATTTACAGCACTTGGATGACTCCATTCTCAAAAATTCGAAGCTAATTTTTTCATTAATACAAGCTCAAGTTTCAGTCTCTAGTCACTTAAATTTACGTATGTGAGATATTCTCAAAATAATAACAGAATTGTTCTTATTTGTAAGCATCTGTAGGATCAGGCCCTAATGGATATGGATAGGTAGGAGCAAGACAAGATACAAAATTTTAGCTTTTATAATGTCAACCTTTTACCATGATTTGGCACACAAAGAATACTACACAAAGCAACTGCAAATACAAAAATGTGTCAATGTGTAGTAAGATTTCTATGTCAAAACAACATCAAAACACTCAAAAGAGCCATTTATGATGTCAATGAAAGAACTACGATGTCACTAATTCACATTGCTTGTCTTTCCCTTACTTAATTGTTTATATGCTTTAAAGTAAAGCAGCTTTCACAATAGATGGTGCTGCCTTGGAACAATTCAATTTCAACTACTGCCCCCTAAAAGGCCAAGCACACTTAATATACATCTGCATATTTTTAAAAAGCAGTTTAAGCTTGTGAAATTCTAGGTGTGAAAACTTCTTCTGAAAACCATTGGATCACAAGGAAGCAGGTTCTTTGTGTCTATAAGAAGACCAATTTTATTTTGAAATGTGAGTCACAGCCTCCAGGAAGAACCTCAAGAGACAACTAGAGTCAAATGACACAAAGTGAAAATACTATTGTAATTTAAGGCAATAAAATATTTCTCCTTCAGCCTTTCCATCAGATAGATTGAATATTCTCTGACAACATATCGGAATGTATCAAATAACTTTATATATTTCACATTAATTATCAATATTTCAGTGTTACATCTATTTTCATAGCAGATGTAAAAGCAGAAAAAATTTAAACCACTATTTTACTAATGACAGTACAGAAGTCAGTAGCCCTTTCAAACAGTAGTCACATTGAAGGCAAGGCCTGTCTGCCTCCAGTATTCTTGAAGCTATTTTGTGATGTTAATCTCTTACTTTAAAGATAATTAAAATTCAGGTTCATGATTGTGAGAAAGCTCTACATATAAGATAAAGAATATTCTCTAGAGGTTTTAGAGGAGTTAAGTGAAGATATCCTAATCGACACTAATACTGAATGCTTCAGTCACAATGTTATGTAGCTACATTAGCAAAATACTGGGTCAATCAATTTGAAATATTTAATATTTTTAATATTTTTCCAAATGTGTTACAAATATTTCACTTCATGAGTAGCAATTTACCAACTATGAAAACTGAAGACTTTGAATCCTAGCTGCAATCAGAAATGGAAATTCTTTTCCCTACAAATATAGGCAATCTTATTATTACTTATTTGCTATAAATCAGAAAAAAAACCAGGCCATTTTGTGGTAGTCTTGCTAATAACATTTGAGTAATTACATTCTGCCTATCTGTCTTTATCCAGCAGTTTCAGCTGAATGTTTTCTGCCCACGTCATCTATCTTAAATGCTAGTGACTCCCCTAGACAATTCTTCCTTCCTCTTTCCTCACCTCGTTCAGACACACACAAAAGCAAAATGCTGAGAGAATAAATGGTCTTGTACCATGTTCTGAAGGTCAACTAATACAGGATTTGTAAGCCCAGTTGAGAAAAAAATTCTGAAGTCAAGAGCTTTGGTAAAGTGTGCAACAGCACTTTAAATTGAACTTTGGCTCGATTTTAGCGGATATAGAATGGGTTCTGTTAAACTACACTTTTCTGGAAGAGAATGCTTTTTTTCTCATAAGCAGCAGTATTAAGAGCCTTGAACTCACACCCTTTCTTTTAGCACTGCTGTCAGAACCTCTTCAAACTGGAACCTGAATGTTTTGAAAAGGCTGTGACTTACAGGGGCAACCATTTGGACATTGAAAAAAACAGTTCAAAAACCCACAGATGTTTAAGATGTGCTCATTTCACCTGCAATTCCACAATATCTTTTTTTGCTTTCCATCTTCAGCTCTTCATGCTTTTTCATTTTGTGGGAACAAAAATATACGTTGTATGTTCTTTTATTTTGGCTCTGGGGAGTTAGAATGTCTCTGTGATCTGTAAAAGCAGTTTCTGAAAGCGACTGTTCACTGGTTTTGTTAGAAGTTGCTAAAATGCTTGGATTTGTAGCAATGCCATTAATTAACACATGTTAAGTGTTATTTTTATGAGGGAAGAAAAGAAGAGTTTAAGTTTATCCTGTGAATATTCTTAACAAATGAAAATAAATTTCAGTTACAGGAGGAAAAAGTACAGTAATTTCTATTAAAACAAATTATATTTTTAATTTTAGGCATTGTATTTTGACAAAAAAGCCTGATCTTGGTGTGCTTTTCTAATTAACCCTGGAAATGATAAGGTAATGGAAATTATTCCAGTAATCCATGTTCTGAAAAGTCTATTTTTATTCTGTGAAACGTTTCAAAACACATGCTTAAAAAATACGCTAAAAAACTGTTCAGGGACAAGAAGTTAACTGCATGTTGTAATTATATTATCATAGAATCATAGAATTGTTAGGGTTGGAACGGACCTTAAAGATCATGTAGTTACAACACCCCTGCCATGGGCAGGGACACCTCCCACTAGATAAGCTTGCTCAGAGCCCCATCCAGCCTGGCCTTAAAAACTTCCATGGACGGGGCATCCACCACCTCTCTGGGCAACCTGTTCCAGTGTCTCACCACCCTCATGGCGAAGAACTTCCTCCTAACATCCAACCTAAATCTACCCTCCTCAAGCTTATATCCATTTCCCCTAGTCGTATTGCTGCCTGACGTCCTAAAAAGTCCTTTACCAGCCCTCTTGTAGGCTCCCTTCACATACTGAAAGGCCACAATGAGGTCTTCTTGGAACCTTCTCTTCTCCAGACTGAATAATCCCAACTCTCTCAGCCCGTCCTCCTAGGAGAGGTGCTCCAGCCCTCTGATCATCCTCGTGGCCCTTCTCCGGACACATTCCAGCACATCCGTATCTTTCTTGGACTGGGAGCCTCAGAACTGGACACAGTATTGAAAGAGAAGCAATCACCAGAGATTTTAGTAATATTCTGAGTATCTCTCACATTCTGTATTTCCTTTGACTGACTGAAATGCTTAAGCTCCGTAATCACTAGAATATACTACATTTATAATACAGTCATTAAGATAAGATAAGAAATCCTTACTGGAAAAATTAGCTGTATTATTTTAATCACTGAAACATTCTGTATATTTCTTTCAATGTTTTTTTCTGACTACTTGGCTTATTCTGGTGAGTTAAGTTTTGCACTTGTACGTAGACAGAGAAGTTAGAAATTACGCTAAAGAATTTAAGAAAAAAAATATGCTGCTGCTATTTATTTATCTCTTATTTATCCAGGAATTGTTATAATGTTTTGTATGTTTGATACTTCTTTTTTCTCATTTCTTTTCCCCACCTTCTCTGTGCCAGGTCTATCTCAAATCCTTCAGGTTTTGCCTTGCTTTTAAGTTCTTTATTTCTCAATCTTTTCTCTTTGAATATACCTCTTGCTTTACACAGTCATCTTTTTTCTTTAAATAGCTCATTGAACTGTAACTGTGTAGGAATTGATTGGGAGTACATCAACGGCTGAGCACTCTGCAGGAACTACTGAGGGCCAAGTTACCACTATGCTCCGACACAGTTGGTTCCTGTTGAGTCTGAGATACTGTATAGGTAACATTAGGGTAGGTAAGCAAAAAGCACTGCTGTGAGACCTTTGCATGTTAAGGCTTTCTTATACCGTAAGGGCAACACTAGATTTAAAAAAAAAAAAAAAAAAAAAAAAAAAATTATTTATCTCTATTTAAAAAAAAAAAAACAAACAAAAAAACCCAACAAAAACTCCCCCAAAACAATAATAACCAAAAAACCAAGAACTACTATGGCTTATCTGTCTGTAGGGACTATGTGAATCATTGTATTACTGAGCATTGCTTCTTTACATCTTGAGGTCTTAAGGCTACCAGCTGGACCACAGTGCCTGCTGTAACTTAGCTGTACAACTAGCTTGAATCTGCCTGTGCTGATTTTCCTGTGGTAGAAAAATTACTGTGTGATGGAGTAGTCACACATGCCTCACAAATGCAGACATTATCACTACTAATTTTCATAGACAATCACACCAGCACATAGTTCTGCAAAAGAATTTAGTGAGTCTGTCAGGTTAGTAGCGAAAAGTCAAGCCTTTTATACATGGATAGTATATCCTATTTTTTATAGAAAGTTTTTATTATATTGTCTAGTCCAGTTTAGTCTAGTCTAGTGTGGAATTACAGATAAGTAAAATGGATGCATAAAGAAAAGCGCTAAAGTCATCCCTCTGTGGTTTTCATTATCTAATCTAAAAGTGGGCTAAGGATGTTAAATCCATATTTCAAACCATAGATCATGACTTTTCTTGTTTATTGAACATGCTGTTTCGGTGTGAGCGACAAAATCAGATAAAATTTGGTTTCAGACACCTCCAAAGATATCATCAGTACCACATACAGAAATCATCTTGATTGAGTCAAAGAGTAGATAATCTGAAATTAAACTTGCTATATGAGCAGGACAGGCTCTATTGTTCTGCAGCAGTAGTTACATTATGGTATAATCCAGAGAGGTGTGAAGACAGCCATGAATGGGGGATGATGTCTAGAGATTTCCTGTGATTGGCAGCGAACACATCTACAGTCCTTAAAAATTCCACTCTTAAATGGAAGAAAAAAAAAAGACCTTATTATTTGGTAAACAGTTTTCAAAAATATTACTTCTATGATAGACTATTTAAATAAGGTGCTAAACTAAAATAAAAAAGTGGAATACTTGTGAGAAACCTGGCTGTGGTGAATGGAGGTTTATCACTGTTTGTGATAAACAAAAAAATTGTGTGTGAATGATGAACACTTCTTTTCAAAACAAACCATAGTTTTATAATGTTATTCTACAGCTATGGTGAACATGCTGCTCCTTTTGTTGAATTTGGTGGCTTGTTCTAAGACTATTTTTAATTTGCTGTAATTTCCCCTGATTTATTCCTGCTGAGGATGCAGGCATATATTTATATGAAGCTCAGCATGCACATCTTTCCTTATATTCCACCTTACTAATGCTGCCTTCAGCTGTGGAGAAACTCAGCAAGACAGTGGAGAAGAAAACAGTAATTCACAGACCAAAAAAAGACCACACCTAGTAAGATAAAACTTGGAAACTGTTGCACATGTTTTGCAGTGATTTAGAAAGTGAACTAGGCTAATTTTATTTACTGAGCCAGCTCTTGACAGTGAGGACTAACAAGTTGCAAAGACTGTTTACTTGCATTTGCCTGTTATCTGTGATTATGCTTCTCTTGGTCTTAGTCATTCAGTCTGCACTGCAGCTGTTATTCTTTAATAGCTATGGCCAATATTTAGCCTCATGCCTTTGCAAAACACGGCAAAATGTATTTCCTGCTTTTCGTCTCAGAGAAAACGTATGAGGAAATAGTATGTATGGCTTAGGCTTCGTGAATGAAGATCCAGGGAGGGTTCCATCCATGCTCTTCATCAGCGCTTTTTACAAGCTCACTGATAAAAAAGAGGATAGTGGATAGCACCCTCGAGCCTGCACAATGGATTTTTTTTAGGTGAGACACAGCATGCGCAGAGCTGGACCCACCCTTTAGTCCCAAGGTTCCTCTGCCAGGGCCTAGCAAGCTTGGATGCTGGCAGTGAAGTCCTTAGGACGTAGGTTTTGTTAGAGTGTCCTTCTCTTAGATGGAAGGCCTTACAGGGCTAAACGAGCTCCATCTGCCTGGGTTTGGAATCAGAGTTGTCCTTCTTTATGGATGGAAACTGCACCAGGGGAGGTTCAGGCTGGACATTAGGAGGAATTTCTTTACTGAAAGGGTTGTCAGCCATTGGAACAGGCTGCCCAGGGAGGTGGTTGAGTCACCGTCCCTGGAGGTGTTTAAGAGACGGCTGGATGTTGTGTTGGGGAGCATCATTTAGTGGGGTGATAGGGCTAGGAAAAAGGCTGGACTCGATGATCTTCANGGGAGTTTGGCTGTGCTAATATAGCAACTGGGAGGGAAGGTGGGAGGTTTGGATCTTGGTGCTGGCTCTGTATCTTTGCTTGTATATATTTGCCTGCTGCTGTTGTTTTCTATTAAAATAGTTAAACTTATTCAGCCTTTTCCAATCCACAAGTCTCTTTATTTCATCCAAACCATAACACCTACCCATACAAGGATTATAGGAACATGGGTTTCACTCCCCACACTTTACTGTGGGTAATGAGTTTAATGCTCCCTCTGCTGTCGGCACAGTTATCGCACTAGGGGCCACAGAAGACCCCAAGTGATTTTCAGACTCTGCCTGTGAGGAGATAGACATTTCTCTCATTCTGGCATTTGCAGTTTTCTCCTAATGAGAATTATCTGTATGTGTACTGAAGGGAAAAGATTCTAGAGATTATCAGAAATTAATCTTAAAATAAATGATAGAATAGAAGTCTATCATGACAAATTTAAAGTGGAGAAAAAAATCTGAAGAACACTTCCCGAATTTTTCACTCACATGAAATAAAAAAATAAAAAAAGGACTGTTTGAAAAAAGGTGAGGAATACCAGGAACTAGTCTGATTTTTTTCTTTAAACATGTTCTTGTACATTTACATTTTCTTGCTTTGTAAGATGCAATTGCCCATGTAAAACAATTTGTTATGAACATATGGCAGGGGAAGGACAGAAAATCCACCAGAAAAATTCTCTATATCACCAAGGGGATTCTTTGAAATGACACAATGCTTAACACCGAAGAAGGCAGGAAGAAAATGAAAGAATTCTGACAGACCTGGAAGATCTTTCATGCTGCTTGTGCAGAATCATTATGTTACTAACTTGCAGTAAATGTCTCAAGGTTTTAGTAAAAAGGCAAAAAAATGTAACTCAGGCAGTGAGAACACCGTCTTACATAATCACATTACTTAAAAGACAGCTTTTAAGCTGAACCCAGCTGCATAACACTCTGCATTTACTTTCCAAACCATTCCAACTGCAAGACAAAATTCATTAGCTTAAAATTCAGATAAGCATAGGAATCAGCATCTAACGTGTTGTACTCCACAAATGGGAATCATTTAATAAAATGGAGTGTGTGGACAGATTTTAGGTCCTTCATTGAAAAGCCCAGTATCTTGGTTTGGCTTTCAACTGTCAAGACCAAACTAGTAGATGTTGTATTTAAAATTCTCAGGTGACATTTTGATGGAGTAATTCCTGTAGCAGATCAATGACAAATAAGCTGGAAGAAGAAGCATCCTAAATTGTTAAAGTTGTTTGTTTAAGGGTTTAAATATCAAAGTCCTAACATCATTCACAAGGATCTTTGTGTCAGCTGAATCACGCCATCTCAACTGATGGGTGGTACCTTGTGTGATTGTCATATTTCGCTTGGGTTTAGTCACATGCCAGTATATTTATATATGCAGAGACATACCTTGAGGAAAATCATTGTTATCAAGGATAATTGCCACTATTAAGGATACTAAGATACACTTAAACAAGCATGGACAAGTTTTACATATAACATTTTTTATATACTTGTCCCAGAGAATTTTTATATCCTTGCATGTTGGAGATAGATACCCTGATTTACTTCATGTTTTAAAGAAGTGACCTTAATGGCATTCAATAATTCCTATTTATACTGGTGCTATTAATTAAGATATGTAAGACACTGGCAGAATTTGAACAAAATCCCTTGCATTAAATTCAATGAGAAATGGACCTACTGGACACCTTTTAAAAGGAGAGTAATGACTCAGTGAATAAGGAACTTGTCTCATGAGAATTTACAAAAATAAAAGCAGTTATGTTATCGTTTGAATCCCTCTTTGGCCAGCAAACATCTAGGTCAATGGAGCAATGCTATCTATTATTTTAACTCAGTTCTCCTGTATTTAGGTTCTGTCTCACCTCATGTGAATGAATATTAAAATATTTTGCAGTTTGTAGCAATGTAGTTTAAACCCATATGTTGTAGGACAAAGAAGTATAGTTTGAAAGCAGCATTAAAAATATGTTAGGGGATATTGCCAGAGGTGTACTCTTTCCTAGGAGCCAGGAGCTGAGTAGACCAGTGTGCTGTACACCTGGTCAATTCTTGGAAAGAAAAAATGGTCCTGGTCCCTGAAGAATGTGAAGAATGTTGAACCCACATGATATTGCCTGTTTCAGTTAAAATACCATACAAAATGTAATTTAAGTGATAAGCCAAGTAACAGCATAATCAGACCTATAGATAGATATTTAAACATAGAGTTTTTAGAAGAGATAAAAATCTACACAGACTATTTTATATTTTCTGTTTTTTGTAAGTTGCATTAATAAGTTCATCTGGGAAAGCCGACAGAATACTATCAAACAGAGGCTTTACTTGAAAATTCATGATAGTAATTAGTTGACTTCTCTCTGAGATTTTTGGAAATACTAATCTCTCTAGAGACTATAGATTCTCTACTAGCATTTTTACTTTCCTTTTCCAGCTAATTTTTTCTACTGAGTCAACTGGTGAAGTTTTAGTGAGCTTATGAAGATGACTATGCTGTATGCTAACTTAAAATTGCCTACAGCACACTGCAGTTTCCTGCCATAAAGCCATCCATGATATGAATTTTCTCTGAAAAGAAAAGTGTTAGCATCTGGGGATTACAATTCTTCTGTCAAGAAGTTTGAAATGTTTCTTAGATGAAAGGAGATGTTCACTTACACTTGAGGATGGTTGAATTAAAGTATGTATTTTTACCATTTTCTGAAAAGAAAAAACCCTTTACCTATGGGTGTTTATTTTGTGGTATATTTTTAAACTAAAGTTGCCAGAAGAGGGGAGCCTCAATCCATCCCACTCCTACCAGTTTGATGCTAGTACTAGTAATAGACAGAGAAGGATTATGTGTGAAGCTGCATAAAGGAATTCTAGCCAGTATGTCAACTGGCTGGCATGACATGAGCTGACGATATGTGTTTGCAGCCTAGAAGGCCAACCAAATCCTGAGCTACATCAAAAGAAATATGGCCAGTAGATTGAAGGAGGTGATTCTGCACCTCTACTCTGTTTTGGTGAGACCCTACCTGTAGTACTCAGCATAAGAGGGACATGAACCTGTTGGAGCAGGTGCAGAGGAGGGCCACAAAAATAATCAGAAAGCTCGAGCACTTCTCTTTTGATGAAAGGCTGAGAGAGTTGGGGTCGTTCAGCCTGGAGAAGAGCAAGTGCTGGGGAAACCTTATTGCAGCCAATCAGTACATAAAGACGGCTGTAAGAAAGTTGGGGACAGACTTTTTAACAATGTCTGTTGTTGTAGGACAAGGGGTAATGGGAGATTTAGACTAGATATAAGGAGGAAATATTTCACAGTGAGGGTGATGAAGCACAGGAACAGGTCTTTTACAGGACTTTTACAGGTATGCTGGCCATAAAAGAAAGACTAACAAAAATGTAAGCCCTCTCCAGAAAGCAGTAAGGGACCTGATTACCTGGGATATGGAGAAGGCTGAAATACTCAATGGCTTTTTTTACTTCCATCTTCACTGGCAAATGCTCCAGCCACACTGCCCAAATTCCAGAAGGCAAACATAGGGACTAGGAGAGTGAAGAACCACCAACAGTAAGAGAAGGTCTGAAACCATCTAAGGAACTTGAAGGTGCACAAGTCCATGAGACCTGTTAAGATGTGACTTGGTATAGATTGGTGAAGTTCCCAATTACTGGAAAAGGGACAATATAATCCACATTTAAGAAGGGCAAAAAAGGAAGAGCTAGAGAACTACAGGCCAGTCACTCTCACCACTGTACCTGTCAAGGTCATAGAATCATAGAATCATAGAATCATAGAATGGTATGAGTTGGAAGGGACCTCTGGAGGTCATCTAGTCCAACCCTCCTGCGGTGGGCAGGGACATCCCCAACTAGATCCAGGTTATTTAGAGCCCTGTCAAGCCTCGCCTTGAATGTCTCCAGGGATGGGGCCTCAACCACCTCCCTGGGCAACCTGGTCCAGTGTTCCACCACCCTCGTGGGGAGGAACTTTTTCCTAATATCAAGTCTAAATCTACTCTNCCGAGTCTCACCGGAGCAAAGTGGCAGAATCACCTCTCTGGATCTGCTGGTCACGCTTCTTTTGATGCAGCCCAGGATGCAATTGGCCTTCTGGGCTGCCAGTGTGCGCTGTTAGCTTGTGTCCAGCTTCTTGGCATGGAGCAGATCTTACTGGAAACTAGGCTAGTGCACACAGAAAAAAAGCAACAAAGATTATTAGGGGGCTGTAGCACCTCCCCTGTGAGAATAGGCCAAGAGAGCTGGGGTTAATAAGCCTGAAGAGATGAAAGTTCTAGGAAGACCTTATAGTCACCTTACAGTACTTAAAGAAGGCCCACAGGAAAGATGGGAAGGGATGGGTGCAACTATTTTAAACAGAAACCATGTAGATTTAGATTAGATATTAGGAAGAAATTCTCTTCTGTTAGGGTGGTAAGACATTGGAACAGGTTGCCCAGAGACATTGTGGATGCCCCATTCCTGGAAGCATTCAAGGCCAGGTTGGAATGGGGCTTTGACAAACCTGAACTAGTTGAAGGTGTCCCTGTCCATGGCAGGGGAGGTGGAACTAGGTAACTTTTGATGTCCTTTCCAACCCAAACCTTTCTACAATTCTATGATTCTGTGATGTAACACTCCATGTGTGTCTGTGTGTGTATAGTTGCATGCTGTGCTCTCATTAAGAAATCATAGATCAGAAACTGCACATTCCAGCAGTGATTTAGTTTTAACAAAATCTTTAGAACACATAAACAAAAAATCTTTGAAAGGTGAAGCATTGTGATAGAATGATTAATTGGATTAATAATTTATTTTAATCATGTGAATAAATATGAACAAGTAAATCCTTTACTTACTGCTATTTCAGTGAAAAAAGAAGACACATAAAATATATTTACAACAGTAGAGGACTACCAGCCTTCTACACTCTCTTTCAAAACATTGCTTTTATTCTGTTGCAAATTTACACGCTCTCTCATTTTGAAGAGGCTTATTTTCTGTGATTCATGATATTTAATGCTTTGGTTCTACTTTTGCTGGACTAGACCCTGTACTTATCAGCAAAATTTGTGCATTTTCATTAGCTTGTACACTACTGCTAGCCACAGGTTGTGCAAGCCTTAGGTTAGCTATTCAGGATATATTTGTGCCAGGTTGTTCTAAATATAAATTTTATAAAATATCATGCTATGGACAAATTTCCTGGACTGCATTTTTTCTGTATCTAAAAGACTGTCCATCAAGGGGCACACTGTTCACTGTATTTCTTGATGATACAATTTCTTAGGAATAATATAAACGTTTCATTGTTCTTTGTTACCTTATACATACAATTTTTTAACATTAGAAAAACTGGGCCTATCTTTTACTGTCTGTAATGGTTGTTGCGTGCATCATTATATTTTTTTCTTCAGCAAACACTACACCTTTCACACATGCGTATTTTGTTACCCAGCTTACACAAAGTTTTCTTTACAGAAACTCCTTTTTACAATAGATTTCCACTAAGTTTTGGACAAGACAGTTGACCTCTTCAGTCACTTATGCAACTTCTGTCACCCTACAAAATGTGTGCAAGAGTGCTTCCCTGCTCTGGATACTGGCAGGACGAATTCACTGGCCTTTAATGTGCTTGACTACACCCATCAAAGCATGAAGGATGGATGGATGGATGGATGGATGGATGGATGGATGGATGGATAAACAGTCAGGTAGATGAGTAGATGTATTACAATGAAATGGAAAACAATTCAATAGACAAGTTTGTATCATTATAGATGTTGCATGAATGCTGGTAAGCAAAGCAATTAGATTATTAAAAAAATGTTGAAACAGTGATGCAGGAAGAATTCACCATCACTGAAGGACTGACATCTGTGAAGGCCCCAAAGAGTGCTTCTTGATTACTATTAGCTGCTTGAAAAGCGTAATAGTGAGATAGTAGTTGGGGGTAGTTCCATGTTACCAACAGTGCTTCAGCACATTGCTTGGGGAGTATTTTTCTTCTTCAAAAGATTTTATAAGGATTAGTGAATTCTTTCAGTGTACTCAAGATAGGAAGCAGATGACTGGAATTTGAATTTGTTCAGGAGAAGAGAATGACTTTTTGAGCTATAGGTTACCTAAAAACCATACTCATCAAAAGTGACATGATCTTTGATTTTATTTTTTTTTTTTGTGAGGTAGGTGTAAGCTCTGATTTCTGCAAGGAAGAGATACGTATTTCTACAGCCTTGAAATTGTTCTCAGCAGTCCCAGGACAAGGAGGAGAAATGGATAATGATGTTTACTCGAATTTCGTAGACATGGGGAGTGCATCCTGGAAAGAAGTGAGATTTAAGATGTAATCTCATACAGTTTCTTTTCTGGCTATTTAAAAGCAATGTTTTTTTATTCACCCACGTAGATTCCCCATCTGAGATTGATATCCCTCTGCAATGTCTCCTCACCTGTACTTGTAGGGCCTACATCTTTGCTCCAGAGGAAATGCCTTATGAAGTTCAGGATCATGACTTCCATGACTTTTCTTTACACTACTCCAAATCACAGGCTCAGTCTCATAGCTAGGCTAGTGGTCTAGATTAGTGAATTTATTGTCTCCTTGGGCCTTGTATAAGTGGACCAAGAGGTAGTTTCATATTCTGTGATTACACAATTCTTATGTTCTGATTCACCTATATGACATCTTATACCAGCACTACAGCTCCTAATAGTACTACTACTGTTTCTACAGATACAGCTTCTATTACTACTAGTAGTACTAAATATGACAGATCTGAGAATCTAGTCATAAGTATGAATCCCTTTCCCAAGCAGCTGTTATCCAGCTCTGTTAGAGGCAGGTCACACATTGAAGTAACAGGAAGGGAAAGGAACAGGGCATTTATATTTTAAAGGTAAGGTACAGCAGAGAATAATAAATGGTTAGTCTATATAAGTCTACAGTCATACAGTCATTTTGTGTTACCTATTACACACCTACCAGTATATTTGCTATATTGAGTCTTTTCGCACTGTGGTGGGAAAAATGCTACATAGAGTCTCTCCCTGCTCTGAAGTGAGGATCTTCTGTTACATTTAGATTGCTGCATGCTGATATAAAATATAAAAATGCCGTGATAATTACAAGATCCAAATGCTGGTCTTTGAATATTCACGGTTCAGTGAGGTTTAATGCTCTAAGTGTAAGTCTCAAAAATTGGCTTCAGTGTTATACTTCCAAGCAGGAAGAGTGTGAATATGTGTACTTAAAGCACAGCACTATGGCCATTTCCTGTTCTCTGATACTAATCTGGGAGAAAAGCTATCATGCTGCCTCTGGCCAGCCATGTTGAAAGGCCAAAACCAGACTCCCGCTCATAGCTGTAGTATGTGAACTGAATTTCCAGTACAGTTAATGAGAACTGAAATGCTTGTAAAAATACAGCCTTTATATTTAAAGACTTAGGTGGTTTATGTATATTTAAATATACGTAAATTAAGAAGTTTAGATGCTTTATGTAAAAAGAAGTAACTGTAACTCGAGAGAAACTAAGATTTTCTTATCTGTAAGAAAGGGCTGTAAAATTCAGTGAGAATAGAAAGTGCTGATCTGTTTTAAGTTAAAGTCTTCTGAGGTGTCAAATTATGGTACATAAGAAGCTCTTAATTATGACATCTGAGTACTTCTCTGTCCTCAGCAGTTATCTGTTGCTGCCCTTGAGGAAGCAACAAAAATATTCTGTCCCATTCCAGGAGTTGGGTGCTTCACATATACATAAAAGATTATTAATACAATATACAAAAATATTGCTATAGCAGTAGAAAGTTATTTAAACATGTAATTAACACTTTACAGTTCAGACCAATGAACTAATCTATACTTCATTGGTCTCAGAAGGGAATCTTGTAACAGAAGTTACTTTGTATTGTTTCAGAAATTGCTCTGGAATAAGAAGTTAACTTTCTTGCTGTGAGTTTATCAAATCCTTACGCATCATTTAGAAACTGTAGGAAAATAAAACACTCAAAACACCTTTAGCATTATTCTACTTTTCCAGTGTGCAGAAAGTAATTACAGTGCCCAAAACAGTGAAAAGGGTACAAGAATAACTAGCAGATATAATCCAAACAGGTAAAATCTGGTACTGTAATGACTGAAAAATATAGAACAAATATAACAAAGAACTTTACATAAAACCTCTCAGAAACCTAGGTTATTTAGGAAATAGGTAAAGGGTAAACATGAGATGTTTCACATGTGCTCATTAAAATATAAATGTTTGTGTATGTGTATATATATATAAGAATGCACATATAAGTAAACCAGCCTCTAGAACTGAGTAAACGAATGTCTGTCAACATACAGCTCTATGTAGCAATAGGAAATCATTACTTATCATATTGATGCAAAAGTGTTGGGGACTTTTAAGTAAGTATGGCTAGGCTTCGCGAACAAAGATNCGTGATTTTCAGAATGTGCCTGGGACTTTTAAGTAGACAGAAGATAATTATCTGCTTTGGATTTAAGCCAGTAAACTGGAGTTAGCTACTTTGCTCTCAGACCTAAACAAGGATATCTGTGTGGTAAACCAGAAAGCTACACTGCAGGTTCAACGCTAAGGCATACCACTTCCAGTAACCATGGATCAGGGAGATGGGTCATATTTTACCATCTCCTTGAACTCTGGTTAGTTATATTTTTTTCCTTCTTGCCAGCATTTTATTGCACTGTACACAAAGGAAAAAAAATCCTGACTATTATTGACAGAGCATTGTTTCCTGTGGGGTATTTTGTAACCATATTTGGTGATAAGCAATAAGCTGTAATCTAGGGCTTTAGCTGGGTAGATAGAGACCTAATGGAAAGGAATATTTGTGAAATTTCACACCCACTATTACATTATTTGCAAGTTGAGACTTTGAGTCTTGGGGGTCTGGGAAAAGAAGGAGGGAACAAATTTTGTATTGCAAAATGAGAAGACGAATTTGACATCATAGATTGGGGCAGTATGCCTGTCTATTACACTTTCTTATTTTTCAAATACTTTGGGGTTTTCATAGAACCATAGAAAGTCCTGAGTTTCACACTAAAGAGGATCATCAAGTCCAACTCCTGTCTATGTACAGGACAACCCCAAAAATTATACCATGTGCCTGAGTGTGCTGTCCAAATGCTTCCTGAATTCTGCCAGGTTTAGCACAATGACTATTTCCCTAGATAGCCTATTCTAGTGCTCCACCACCCTCTAAGTTAAGAGCTTCCTCCTAGTAGCCAGCATTCACATTACACAGGGTTACATTTAAAATTTTACTGGGTGAGACAGAAGAAAATAACACTGAGCATGTAATTGCATCAGGTCACATTCTGACCTTCACATAACACATCCTTGGTAGCCAGTGATGTGTCATGATCCTTCCTCATTCTAACATCTGCTGTAACTTCAAAAGATGAAAGCTGGCAGACTTTGGTTAGAATTGCTCTGGTTCCCCAGAAAAAAAGCTGTAGAGTGTACCAATATTTTCCACTTACACATATACTAACATTTCCACAGAATGACATGTAAGTTTTGCCATTTTATCAGAAATCCTACTGATTGCACCCTCTGGTCCACTTTTCTGTCTTTGGAGACCTCATGTCAAAGCAACAAAATGCTGCACAACTGTCCTGTAAGTCTCATAATTACATTGCTGTTTCTTATGCAGCCCAAGAAATAAGCAAATGTCTTACATGTTTTCTATAGACCTCCTTTCTTAAAATAATTAGATAGTGTCTTTTTCAATACTCTCCTTGGTGCCTGCTAGTTGGTATTCATTTGTGTAATTCAGGATCATGAGTTTTCCTCCTTGGTAAGATCTGAGATTTAGCAAAATATTATGGCAGAATTGTATTTTTCAGAGGAATAGACCTCTTTACCATGCTGCCTTTCTCAGGCCTGATCTCTGACTCTGAACTAAAACTTAGAAGTCCTAGGAAACAGGTAAGTGGAAATTGTTGGTTGGCAGGAATACAGATTGTTTCCAGTGGCAAACCATGAACACATGGCATGTGTTGAAAGAAAACAGACTGACTTTCCTGTCAGAGCTGCTCCCAGGGCTCACCTTTTCCATTCATATATCCATGTTTAATGACAAGTTTTGCCCTTGAAGCTCCATGCAGATGACAACAATAAGAGCAGTTGCCTAAACCTGAGATATGCACAGAAAAGCTATTTTCTAATAATCACTTCATCTTGCCATGATATCCCATAGCAATGAACGTTGTACAGCACTGATGTTGTGGAACAAATAAACAGAAAACAAACAAAAGCTCACCTGGTATGAACTTCTGCCATTCTCTTTTCTCTGTGTGCAGAAGCCACCTAGAAGCTAACCATCAGTGCTTAAACCCTGTAAGCAACACTAAATCACAATCATTATTTCTAGGTATGCCCACACACAAAACCTGTTTGAGAGACACCATTTGTTATTCAACTTCAGGTAGAGCAGTTTTTGGCTACCTTTGACAAAGCTCTTTGTCTCTGAACGGGATATCAGTTGCACAGTACTCAGATAATTAGACTGTTTTTAGAGGAGAAACGGTGGTTACACGTAAAACAGGGCGCCACTTTATTTTCTTTATGACCACGAAAGCTTTGCTCTTGCTCTCGAAAGGAATAAAATGACATCTATGCATTCAGAGCAACATCTTCTGTGTAAACAGTTGTATACTTTCCCTGCTGCTTAAACAATGAAAGGGAATAGGAAAAGGAAAAGGAAAAAGGAAAGGAAAAGAGAAAGGAAAAAGGGAGTAAAAAGAGGGATCCTCAATGGTGCCGGTTTCTGCCATTGCCTCTGGACACTGCCTTATTTGTGCCTGGGAGCCAATAGTAGAAAGGAAATGAGAAACAGATTCAGACTTTTCCAAGTTTTAGATTTTCATTTCAGAACAACTGAACTTTTAAAAGACTGGCTGAAATAACTGTTGCTGGGCTAAGGAATCTGGAGTCTGGTGAAAAAACCCTTGGACCCTGTTCAGGTTCCTCCTCCCATCTAGGGGTTTGGATCAAGCTCTCAGATGCCATGCATGCAAAAGCCATTGTTGTTTTGGCATCTTATGTTGTTTTCCTACTTAGCACCAAATTTTCAGAAATAAAGGATTAAAGATTAGGAACAATGCCAAGGAAAAATGCATTGTACAGATGACAAATTGTGTCAGTGTGTGCTGGAAAGCTCCTCACAGCTCTCACATAAGCTACAGAGATGCAGCCTGCATCTCCAGAATGCAGACGTTCCCTGCCACAATTTTTAAAAGAGGCACTTATCAAGCTACACATTGTTCAATCACACAAATACTTCCCTTTTTTTTCTCAGTTTCCAGAAAGATATTTTGCTCATGCCGTATTAGAATGACAATGGCATCCAAGTCAAGGCTAAGCCCACAGCAGAGTGATGAGCATCTTATCTGAATGTGGTGTACTTGAATAGCCACAGCACAAAACACTATTTTATCTTTGTATGTCTCCTGGATGTTTGCTGTAATCATCCAGCAATACTACTTTCAACAGTAAAAAGAAGTAAAAGAAACACGTGTAAATTTGAACACTGCATTAAAAAAAAAAAATAAGAGAGAGAGAATTAAAGACCTTCTTGAATGTGTTGTACGTTTTCTACATACGCATACATAGATGCAGGCACACACAGACACCAGGCATTAAATAGGTTGTTTGATATTTAATCTGAATGGAGCTGTTTAGATATTTGTTTGGTCTGTTTCTGGATTTTTCATTAAAAATATGTGGTTAATAGCAGCCAACCTGATTTGCATGTGTGTGTGTCTGATTTGTTCACTGCTATGCCTCCTGTGTCCTACATCTTAATCACATCCAGGCACCCGCCCCATTGCATTACCAGAAGGGAAGTGATGGACATCCCTTGACTCTCTTCATGACCCCCTGATAATCCTGTTTCACACACAGGCTCCCTGCTGTATGAAACACAAAAGCTGCCACTGTAGTTCTTTACTTCCAGTCGATATTCTGACAGACTTGATCTAGCAAATTAGTATGCTGTGGTAGGGGCACGACAAAAGACCCTTTTGACACACTCTGAATCGATACAAAGGCCAACAGAGAGCCATTTCACCGTAGTTCTGTTATTTTTCCCCTTTTGATGACCCTTCTTCTTTTTTTTTTTTTAGCTTGTATGACCTTGTCAGATTTAAAAACATAATGTTAGAAAAGTCATCCTTGCACAAGAGAAGAAAAATCCAAACATGCAGAAATGTAAGAATACCAATGTAAAATTACAATACAGCTGGATCAGAGAAGTAGAGATTTTCTTGCACTGAAATCTCTGAATGCTTCAAATGACAGATTATAGAGCTAAAAATAGTGTTCTGGACATGTCCTGTGTTACATCTGAGCATTATTATTCCCTTTTAAAAACAAAATAAACAAACAAAAACAAATAGAAAAAGGTGAACAGTTCATCTAAGAGTATTAAAAATGTATGTCTTACTCATATTTTTTGGAATGAAGTATCTTGTAACAGCATCATGTATTCAAAAACTGTAGTCACATTTATTTAATTTTGAAGTATTTATACCATGAAATTTAACCGAATTTATGATGATGTTGATCATATTATGCAAAGAAAAATCCTTTGCAGAATTTGCTATATATAAAAATCTATAAAAAGCAACTTGATTAGTATCTGAAAATTTATCTGCAAACACCACTTGTTCAAAACACCATTTGTTCAAAATAATGATTTATCCATAGAGAAACTACAGACTTAATTGACTGGCATCTTTAAGTAATATTATCATATGTATTGCTCTACCTCTTCAAGAATTACCCATTTCTTCAGAGTCACTGTCATTTTACATAGGTTTACATCTTTAATTGTTTTATTAGCTAAATCTATGTCATAGATTTACATTTCAGTCTTTAGGAAACATGCACAAACAAGGATGACAAGTATTTATCACATAACAGATATTTGTTTCTATATCCAGGTACACATAGGTACTGTAGCTTTGCCTTATCATCATATAAAAGGTGTAATTATGTCATAATAAGGCCTAATTCTTGTAACTTACATGCTTTAATGTTGTTCCTAAAGAATGTTCTATCCACTTAAATGAAAAACAAGCACTCAGTTAATCTGTATTTTCTTTCTCAAACTAGCAAATGAAAAAAATAGCTACTCAAAGTTACTTTCTAAACCTAATCTTTGAATTTTAAGTTTTCAAGCTGAAAGAAAACTTAAGTCAATAAAACATGAGACCTTCCCAACTTTACAAAACACTTCAACTCACAAAGAAGCATTTTCCAAAAATACAGGTGCACAAATTACTCCTAGTATTTGCTGTACAGTATGTACATTTGGCCTCTGCTGCACCTCAGCATTTTTCAATACATAAAACGTTTTCTCTCAAATAGAAATACTATATAGACACAAGGGATAAAACATATTTTGTAATAAGTTCAGGCCACTTCAGACAACTCAACGTGAGAACAGAGGTAAAATTGCACTAGATGTTCCAGTTGCTCTTGATGTTTTATATAGCCCAAGATTACCAGACTCAACTCTCTCTTCTAAAGCTCCCAAAGTGCTGGGTAACATACTCAGCCACCAGAAACCAGTAACCTGCAAAAGAATTTTTACCATTTACACCAACTCTGATCCACACTAAGATATTTCAATGAAAAATATGTTTCTCTGAGATGGAGCACTCTGTCCAGAGATAAATATAACACAAATTTGAACGAAACAAAAACTACCCTTAATCTTTCAATACTATGCATATTCACATGATCTTCATGAAGTCTACTTTTGCAGAGAAATAGGTTGCATTGTGTGTGTGTGTATGGCTAGGCTTTGCGAACAAAGATCCAGGGAGGGCTCCATCCACACTCCTCATCAGCGCCTTTTACAGGCGTGCTGATAAAAAGAGGATAGCAGATAGCACCCTCGAGCCTGTGCAATGGATATTTTTAGGTGAGACACAGCATGTGCAGAGCTGGACCCACCCTTTAGTCCTAAGTTAAGTTTAGTCCAAGCTTGCTAAGGGCCTAGCAAGCTTGGACGCTGGCAGCAAAGTCCTTAGGACAGAGGTTTTATTAGAGTGTCCTTCTCTTAGATGGAAGGCCTTATAGGGCTAAAGGAGCTCCATCTGTCTGGGTTTGGAATCAGAGTTGTCCTTCTCCTAGGATGACTGCCAGAAGGCTAATGAGCTCAGCCTAGCAATACAAGGATTATAGGAACATGGGTTTCACTCCCCACACTTTACCGTGGGCCATGAGTTTAATGCTCCCTCTGCTGTCGGCACAGTTATCGCACCAGGGACCACAGAAGACCCCAAGTGAATTTTCAGACTGGTTGCATGGTAAGTCCAAGCCATTAAGACAGAATACTGTTAATATGTGCAGCACTTCTCTGACATATATAAATATTCTCCCTTTCAGGAAAAAAAGCCTACAGTATATGACAATCATTTTAAAAGAGGTTAGGCTAACAGCTGCAGCATGAAATCTGGTAAGAAAGGGAAGAGACCTGCATGGCTGCATCAAGACCTGGTGGTCAAATTAAAAAGCAGGAGCTATACTGGCAGTAGAAGAAGGGACAAGGATCTTGGGAGGAGTATAGGGACGTTGCCCGATGGTGTAGAGATGAAGTCAGGAAGGCTAAAGCACAGCTAGAACTCAACTAGCAAAGGATGCAAAGAATAACAAGAAGGGATTCTACAGATACATCAATGAAAAAAGGAAGGTCAAAGAAAACATTTCCCCCCTGAAGAGCAAGAATGGAGGACTAATAACAGCAGATGAGGAGAAGGCTGAGGTTCTCAACGACTTTTTTCCTCAGTCTTCACTGGCAATCTCTCTCCCAACACCTCCCAAGTTAAAAAAACACAAGATGGGGACCAGGGCAGTGAAGTCCCTCCCACTGTATGTGAAAATCAGGTTC
>VWZO01014854.1:80841-96678 GCA_013396975.1 Bucco capensis
CTGTGTCCAGTTCTGGAGCCCTCAATACAGAAAGGACATGGACCTGATGGAGCGAGTCCAGAGGAGGGCTACGAGAATGATCAGGGGGCTGGAACACCGCTCCTATGAGGACAGGCTGAGGGAACTGGGATTGTTCAGCCTGGAGAAGAGAAGATTTCGTGGGGACCTGCTAGTGACTTTCTAGTACCTAAAGGAAACCTACAAGAAGGCTGGAGAGGGACTGTTTGCAAAGGTCTGTAGTGAAAGGACAAGGGGCAATGGTTTTAAATTGGAGAAGAGTAGATTTAAACTGGACATTAGAAAGAAGTTCCTCACCACAAGGGTGGTGGAACACTGGAACAGGTTGCCCAGGGAGGTGGTTGAGGCCCCATCCCTGGAGACATTCAAGGAGAGGCTTGCCAGGGCTCTGGGCAAGCTGATCTAGTTGGGGATGTCCCTGCCCACTGCAGGGGGGGTTGGACTAGATGACCTCCAGCGGTCCCTTCCAACCCAAACCATTCTATGATTCTATGATTATATGACCTCATATCAGGAGCAGAAATGGATTCCACTTGCTAGTGGAGTCTGTATGTAAGTCAGGTGTGCCTTCTTTCCTCCCATTAGACTGTCAACCAAGACAAAACCAATGATCTTTAAGTTGGATCTACCGAATGTTGCATGACAAGTATGTGTCTCAAAAGCCTCTGCTGGTAAAATGACTATTACCTTTGAAAACCCTTTTTATATTTGCATTAGCCTTTTTTAGCCCAAGAAAAACCTGAGTTTATGGGTAGCTCAACTCTGAGGCTTTTAGCACTACAGGTGCAGTATTGGAGGCTGCGAGGATCTGGAAGGAGGGAAGGAAGAACATGTAAAAGGCTAAGGGGTTGCCCTGGCATGGCCGCTTCCCAGTCATGTCTGTTAGTGCATAGTTTTTTATATAAAACAAATATGTAACTGGCTACCACCACTCCCTTTGCTCCCTGCTGATATCTCTTTCTTAAAATTTCCTCTAGTAGGGTATTCTTATAGATTAATTGGTGTTATCCTGATTTCTAGATTTACAATTCCAAGTTCTACTTTAGCCATCTGTATTTCTCACTGTGTTACTGGTGTCAGCCTGGACTGCTAATGTGTTGAAACTCTACAGCTGCCAGGATACTGCCCAGTATCTCCCCTATGCTTGTTCATCCTCATGGACTCATCCTCTCTGAGAACCCTAAAGTCTGGACCCTTTTTTTCAGTTGTAGTTTTGTACCAAAAAACCCCGCCCTTTAGCTCTGTCTTTGAGAAATTCTATCACTCCGAACTCTACCTTTTCCTTCAGATAGGACAGTGTTATGTTTTGTACCTGTAAGATGGGACCAAGTACCCTATCACTCAGAGGACTAAGCCAAAAATCTCTACGACTCCCACTCAGTTCTCCCTAAGATGCAGAGGGGCAAGCTCATTTTCAGCAAATCAGGTGTGCTGGGCACAACAGTGGTAGCAATCTTGCATTTTCTGACAAGCTTTTAGGGGAAAAAGAATGCAATAATATAGACAACACCAGGCTCTGGAGTAAGAAGCAATATGTTGACTATTGGTAAATCATATTGTTTTAAAGATTATATCAACTGTTTCTGCTTGTGTTACTTTCTATGTGATGTGCGGATTTAAAAATACCTATTCCTTTCTTTACAAATATCTGGAATTCTTCATAAATGCATAAAATACAATGGCTAGATTGTACAGTAAAAAGGCTAAAATGATATTAGTAACTTAAATATATCCAGAACCCTTACCTGAACTGACACCATTTAATGTGGAACCAAGCCTCTGATATGTTCAATACTCCTATGCATCAGAACAGGAAGGTAACATCTAGACTGTCTTCTGGGAAAGATGTCTGACCATTGCTTCTGTGTCAGGGAATTGCTGGGAGATATTTTGTTGCTGCAGGCCAGAAGTATAGGAAGGACTGTAACGCATTGCTGATGAGTTCCCATTCCTACAAGTATATCTAAACATTGTTTAATGCTGTAGATACCATCTGCTGATGCTAGTCTTTTCCACTTCAAATAATAATTCCCAGATNAGAAAAGAAAAGAAAAGAAAAGAAAAGAAAAGAAAAGAAAAGAAAAGTGAAATCTGCCTGGTTAAAAATGCTTCTGTAGGTCTCACTGTGATATAACAGGAGTTTCACATCTCATTAGCTCCACTCACTTCAGGACAGTCAGTTCTGATTTGTGTTTGCTTGAAATCAGAATCAGCCCACTATGCATTGACTAATACCTACCACAGGAACATCAATTTTTAACCTCCGGAAAGCAAACAGTAGACTCTATTTTAGAGTTTGTCTTCTCTTAGAATAGTCACTGACCTCAGAGAGACTTTCACCCAAATAAAGATAGAAGAATTTAACCCAGCAACATGTAAACCTTTTATTTCATATACTAGATAAAAGCAATGTGGTTTGCTACTCGCTCATGTATGTATTTTCCAATCAGCGTTATTTATTTGTACTTACTGTTTGCCTCTACTATACTACTACTACAATTATCTATCTGTATGTTTATAAAGCACTCATATCTACCTCTAAGCACATTATAGTTTACCTTTAGTATGCTGCCTGCAAAAGAGTAAGAAAAATCATTTCAGCTTAAATATTTCACCTCTTGCAAGACTTTTTTCTATAGCTTCAGTAAGTGAATAATGATGTTTATTTTATTCTCATCCAAGAATCTTAAGCAACTGACACAGTGTGTATTCAGCTAAATGTCAGCCTCTATTAATAGGAACATGTAAACACAATCCAATATTTAAAAAAACCCCAAACACTTAAGTGCTGGTGTTTTGCTCTATCTCTAGAGTCACCTCCTCAGCTAATTGGAACATATGTGGAGGAAGCACTGAAGTGTTACACATAACATATATGTCTATGACAATGGCAAAATTCAGTTTTCTAGTTGACAGTGGACCTAGTGTTCTTCACTAGAGCATGCGGATGAAGCCCTCAGGCTGACCAGATGAAAGCAGGAAGATATACTGTCACAGCATCTTAAAAAATATAGTTTAGTCCCTTATGCCTATCAATGGGTACAAGATTTAGGTGAGATGAAAGAATGAAATTGAATAACATATAGTAAGGAAAGGGAAGGAAATGGTGATGATTTCTTCACAGTATTCTCAAGGATTCTTGGCTGTTTTTCCATAGCTCATGCCCCAATTATCTCCTTGCCATTATATAACTGTATCAGCCCACAGTTCAGATACTGGTAACACATAAGACTACATTTCTGGCATTACTCCTCTACCCTATAATAAAATGAGAAAAACTCTCCTTGCCCATTCTAGAGAAACTGTTGAGTTCTACCAGGAACTGTTAGGAGTAAACATACAATTTTTCTCAACACACAATCCTAAATTGAATGAAAACCATATCATTGGGCTGGCTGAATTTGCACTGATCTGTACTGTCCCTGTGTCAAGCTTCAGACTATCAGAGTACTGGGAGGCAATTCCAGTGGCCCACCTCCTGCTGCTGAACAACCAGATGTAACAATGCCTAAGGGGAATATCAAGGAAAAAGCTTCGCATAGACAAGACTGGTGAAAAAAAAAAAAGCAAACCCCAAGATGAATGCAGAAGAAGAAGTGACTTTTCAGGTAAACTTATTTGTCTGGACAAATTAAGCTTTTTTTTTTAAAGGAAACAACATCCTTCTTCCTTCACAATATCTTTCTCTCAGTTGCTGGCAAACTCTGTTTGTACTCTCCTCCCAACAAGATGAAAGCAAGTATATAACAGACTTCACATTTGTTATATCTTCAAGAGTAGTAAGACAAATAGAAATCAAAGATTCATTTTCACATTCTCAAAAATAGATATAGAAAATAAATAAATAAATAACCTCAGGATTTGTTTCAGGGAAAATAAACAGATCAACATCCCTTTCAGGTCACCTTTAATACTTCAGGCTGCCTTTTGTGCTGAGTTGTACTTATACTCACTTACTAAACTCCTCACATATTACAGATTTCACAAGTGACTTGTGATGCTGAATTGCTACAGCTGTTTGTACAATTCCCATGTTATTCATTGTTTGTCCGTTTGCTTTACCCAAATTGGAGAGAACACACTTCTAAAGTAGCTGTCAAACTATGACTCATCTGGCAAGTCAGTAATTACTTTTCATAAAGTAATATGAAAACACACAGAATTCATAAGAATTGTAGAAGGTTCTGGGACATATGAACATAGACTCCTACCTACCACTTTTCACAGTTCAAATAATCGTAAAAATGCCTTTAAATTGTAGAACCAATTGCATAAATTCACCCCTTAAGTGCAAAGGAAAAATACATTTTTGAGAATATATATTTTAAAAAAGGTCTTTCAAGGAAATATTGAAGAAAAATGCCTGCACTTTTAAGCATATTTTGAATTGCATAATGTTATAATATTTTCCTAAAATTTGTGGGTTTTTTTTGTTTGTTTTGTGCATCCATCTGTATGAGAAGAGTTACTGCTCACCGCTGTTACTGAGGCAAATATTGGAATAATTTGGACAGAGGTGACATCAAGAGAACAGAGAATTAATAGCTTTAATACATATATTTTAGCTACAGCATTCAGAGCTTCCATTTGTAACAGCTTCTTAGCTTTATATTTCAGCCATAGATCACAAAGCACTAGATCGTGTGTTACTAGGGAGCTACAGAGCCTTGGTTCCAGAAGGGAATAAAAAATATATGAGTGTTTTCTTTACATCTGTGCTTTTAAACACAGTCTTGGGATAGAGGTGGTAACCCATTCCAATAATTGGTTTTAGAAATAAATAGAAAATAAAACACATATATTTACTCTCAAGCAAAAATGAACAGTTTCGTTATGTCTTGTTCCAACAAAGAAATTGGATTTTGCCTCAGTGGACTGGTACTGGCAAAGTGGACTTGCACAATTATGTACTTGTTGTGACATGTAATACACATCACAAGGGGAAGTGTTAATGGGTATTTAAGGGGACACCACAACCCCATTAGCTTCACTGATAAATCTGCCCTGGAGTAAATGACAATCCTCACTGTGGAGATTTCACTGCTGGGCAGAACAGCAAAAGAGAAGGGAAAGTTGTGAACAGGGACATTATAGGAGAAGGTTATACTAAATCAGAAAGTCTGATTGTAAAGAGGTGGGAAACCCACTGGAAATTAAAAGCTTTTCATTCTTTTCCTTACAGTTAAAACTGATCAGACTTTTATAACAGAATAGTCCAAAACTTCTCTTCTGTTACCTCTGTGTGATTTTCCCCTTTGAAATTTTTCTAATTCAGAATCACTTGAGATACTGAATATTCTTGAGCATGCAACAGTGGAAGGCTGCAGTGAAATATGTAACCAAGGGCCAGGTACTTTCCAAAAATAGTAATTTTTTAAAAAAAATTTCTCGACTATGATATATCTCTTTAAACATGGTTGCATTGGTTTGTATAATTATACAGATCTTATTCCCCAGAAGAGGATCTCTAGTGCCTATGGGCAAGTGTGTCTGTTCGTGTATCTACACAGATGCTTCTGGTCTTTAAATCTCCGTCTATCATTCGCTTATATTTCTTCTTTTCTTTTTCCTGTCTGTCCTTGAGCAATCAGGTCAATAGCTACAGCCAAACTTGGCAGCTGTTAGAGCAAGATGTCAAATGTTGAAATATATATTCTTCCTGCAGCAGCATCATGGCCTGTGGCTAGTCCTTTGTATGTATACACTGCCAGCAATGTGGCTGCTTTCAGTGCTGACTGCTTGTGGGTGTAGAACTGCCTGTAGGGTTATATCAAAGTCATACTGTTATGTAGCTGACTACATTGCTTTCATTCCTTAGATGGCATCATTTTCTGGCACTGATTTTGCTGCATGATATTTTCTCACATTCAGTTTTATACAGTGTGCCAGACCACGTCACCACCCTCATTGATGCATCTGTTTGAATTAGTCTTGCATTATTCTATTCCCTACTTCTAGAGAAAATATCATTAAACTTGGATTGATATAAATAAAACTGGGAGAACAAAGAAGCCCATTTTTAAGGGCTCATTTATAAAATAAATAATAGATGCACTTCTGATTTTCAGCTATTGTCTTCATACAGACCCTCATCTCTTTTGTTAAAAAAATTTCTGTTTTAATGTGTCGTTAAGGAATCAATCTTGTTTACTTTGGTTATGTGAAAATGATATATTCATCCAGATTGCTGAACAAAGACGCACAAAATCTAATCCTTATTTTAAAAACTTCCTGGAGTAAAACTGCTTTTGAAGTGTCATGAATACACCCAGGAGTGTATTAATAATTGACAATAATTTTCACAGAAACCAAATCCACTTAACCTAAAAGAAAACCAAAACCCCATGATACTTTCCCTCAGAATTTTTCAGAAAGGATGTAAATACTAATAGGGCCAGAATTTGTCTGAGTTCTGCTATAAAAAACAAGTCTCTATGGAAATGTCTCTATGCCTGGGATCTATTTGCTGCCAGTAAACACCATCCAAGAGTTTAGTCAAAGATGCAGGAGAAGAGCCACAGGGCACAGGCTAGTATACCTGGGACAATTGAGGAACACTAGAGATCACTCCTAAAGAAGAAAAAAATGTAGATTTTTTTTCGTTGCTGCTATGCTTGTAGACATGTATGACCATAAATAGACTAGCCTTATGAGAAGGCTCTAAAATAAATTCTTACAGGCTTACATTGTGCTTAGGTGCTGATGCCAGAGTTTGTTCCCTACCAAGACAAAGATTTGGGGATACAAAAGTGGCACAACTCTCTTCCCTTTAGAAAACATGCATTGTGTAGAATTCAGGCACGCATTGTGTGAAACCTTGAAGTCCACAGAATCTCAAAATCAGTATTTTTAATTTTTTATTCGTTATTTATACAAATATTTGGTTCTATTTGAACTATCAGAATTCCCTCTAAGAGCAGTGTCACTCAGCCAAAATATGACCCTTTGTTCTTTTGTTCTTTTAGTGGTCTATGTTTGTGTATCCCTGTGTTGAGCTTGCTTCATGTGTCTCATTAACAGGGGAAGTAGAGCAAAGCAAATGTCCAGCAAACAAATTTGATAATAAAATACTCATTTAGTATGTATATGAATTTTTTAACTGTTGAAATCAAGTAATTTACAAAATAAAATACGAAATGTATCAGTGAATTATTCTCTTTAGCAGCAAAAATATTATGTGCAGTTTTATATTTCATCTAAAAATGCTGCCATAGGGATTTGACCTAGATTTAAACTCTTATCTTGAGACATAAAAGATCTTCATATTAATCTACTGTCACTCAAACATGTGGCTTTACATATATCAAGCAGGGGGCAGCTCATGAAGTTGAACTTCAGTTGCTTATCTTTTATTCTTCACCACAGCAAGGCAGTGACATGATACCTCTCCTTTCATCTCCCCTCCCCCAAAACAGGGAAAGAAAAGAAGCTTTAATCCTCTTTGGTACAAATTTCCCTAATATTCAATAATCACTCCCTGTCTGTGTCCTTGTGGGAGATGTCTGGTAGCATCTGTGCCAGCATATGTTAGAAATTTCTGAGTGGGTCACTACCTCATTTTGTTGCAGACTCCTCTATCACCTAGAGAGACAGCAAGATTCCTCCACAATATAGTGCTTCGCAAGACACAGCACTGTCATGTCTGTCTTAATAAACTTGGTTCAGTACACTTTAACCCACTGTCTGTACACTTTAACCCACTAACTGTGGTTAACCCACTGTTAACTGAATCCTTTTCACAGTGGAGTAAATATGAGTGAAAGAAGCAGTATAATGTATATTGCTTTAAAACAAGGAAGTCCTCCAGTACTAATTTCAGACTTGTACCTGAAAAGAAAGGAAGTAAAAACAGGCCCTTCTAGGTTACTTAGTATGCTTTAAATGCTTTGTAAAATATATGCGTAATTTGCAAATCAGTGATATTTCAAATCTCATTTGTGATTCTTTTTTAATACAAAAGATTTTATTAATGGCTGCTTTTTCTTTCCTTAATTCAACACAATTACACTAAACTATCTGATTACATTAGCTCTTAGAATTTATTTGAGAGTTGCTTTTCTTTTCCAGTTTGAGGTGTAAAGACTACAAGACTGTTTTCAGGAGAGGTGCCATTTCTGAAGTGTGCATCTGGGTTTTTCCAAGTTAATGACTCTTACATCTCCTCTTTATTTCAGGCCTGCCTCTAGTTTTTTGTAAGCATGTTTTTATCAAAATGCAGAAAGTTTTCAAGATAATCTTCCAGGAACAAATCTAAAAATAATAAAAAAACCCACAACTCATTCTTTTTTAAAGCCTGTTATCACGCTTGATCTCTCAATATTTCTAGTATTTAACTGAGGTAGGATAGGAAAACTTAAAATACGGTATCTGACTATATGGTATGACAGAATATTCTTTCTTTTTTTGGCAATACTTGCCCTTTCAAAGGACCAGAAGGTGCTAGATGATGAACATGTTAAAATTTCATTTGTCAGTTTAAATTTTTGTGCACTTAAATCACAGTTGAGAAGAAGTTATTTACCATCAATATCATGAGAATAAAATTAAATAAAGTGCTATCCTCCAGGATAAAACAAATAGATATACTCAATCCTCTTTTTTTAAGGTATAATCAAACTAATGTAAAGTTTTACTTTTTCTCTTCACACTCCTCAGGAAAAATATCAAATAACTGAATATGGAATTCAACAATCAGTTCAGATTTATCACCCTAAATATTAGAAATACTTTATTTATGCTGGCTGACCTACCATTATAACATTATCTAAAATGGGAGTTTCTAGACTTTGAAAGATGATTTCCTAATTAGAAAAATTAAACCTAATACACCTCCTCCCATCCTTCTAAAACTACACCATATGTTGCTAAAGCTCCATCCACTTCATACATCATCAGTGCCTCTCAGCAAGGATGCGTTCTTCACTGTCATTTGAACAAATTATCTGGTAGATAAAGAAATGCTGATCTAGAGAACTCAGTTCTCTTCTATATGATGATGTAGTAAAAAATGTCTAGCAATTTTTTAAGTATCATAAAAAGTCCTCTGACGCACTTGCAGACATGATAACAATCAAAAAGTTTTTGAAGTGCAGTATCTTCACCCTAACAGGTTTAAACATAATCCAATAATTGCTATACTAAGAGGCACTGTAATACTTTCTTCCACTCTGAAATGTCCAGATTACTAAATTCATGTAAGGAAACTTGAAATGCTGGTTTCGTGTATTATTCTCAAACAAAATTATTCCTAGAAGATGGCAAAATGTGGAAAAGAACAATTTTACTTGGGTGCCATGGTCCAGATACATAGAAGGATAATTAAGAACAAAATATGGCCCAAAGTGTTTTAAATATATAATCCTTGTTAGTATTCAGGTGCTGAAGAACAGCTGAGCTTGTGGATGCCAGATTACTGCTGCATTTAGAAACCTGTGACAAGAGAGGTTAATACTGGAAAATCTGATAGACCTGTAAGTATAGTAGCATGAACAGTACTGCCGTAATTGCAGTTTTCTTTCTTTCCTGTTAGATAGAAAGGAATCAATATCCAAGGAGATGCACAATGAAACATTTTCAATAACTTGTACTGCTTTTCAACAGGAATATGACTTTTTTGACTCCTGTGTCAATTGTCTGATTCAAATTTATTACTGGTCTACTTTCTAAAGTGTGCATTAAAATTTGTCTGAGATGGTATTGTCGAGCAAGGGATATTTCATACGGTTTTCAGGAGCATGTTTGAATAATCACTCAGAATTTTTTTTGCTACTGAGAACCTTAATAAAGAATCGATACTGCATCAGGCCTCCGAGGAGTGTCTCCACACAATCTTTTGCTTGGTTCAGCTGACACTGAGAATATCATGTAAAGATGTGCACAAGCATTTCAGCTGGCTTGTCCTCTTACTGATTAGACCTAGGGAGATATTTGATTACAGAATAGATGGGCAACATGCTTTACCATCCCTTCCCAATTTAATTTTCAGTTTTGCTAAACCAAGATATGACTGACAAGTTATTAGATTTTTGCATTTGGAGGATAAAATATGAGGTGAAATAAAATAAAAAAATATATAGAAGAATGAAATGACAGAGAATAATACCCTTTTATCTAACAGTTGTAGAGTACCGTATTGGCAATCATATCTGAGGTTTTGAGTGAAGACATGTCCTGCCTGTTATCATAAATAGATTGGAATTGCCATTTATTTACCAGATCATTTTTCTGACTGTTTCTATATTTGCATGTTCATTCAAACCACTCCAGTGGGAGTACTTGAGGATAAATTATTAAAAATTAAGCTACATAGTTTTAGCTGTAACTTGTCTGCTCTACCTTGCAAGCCCTAAACGGAACATTCGTTCACACATAGTAGAATTTACAGTCCTATAATATCAAGTGGTGTATGCTTTAAAGGCCTAATCAAAAAGTAGATGGTGAGATGTCAGAATATGAAGAGAAAAACAAAGATTTTGATTCTGTGACTCTTTAAACCATCCTTTTTTTCTCCAAGGTTAAACATACAGGACAATGTAGGTCACAACACGGAAAATGTGGAGAGATAATGTGGAAAAGAAGGTATGTTTTGATGAAGTCACTTTAGAGTGAATGAAACACAGGCTGCAGCTCATATCTCTGACTCCATGGAACATCAATGGCAAACACAGGGAGCTAGGGCAAACAGTGATATAGCTGAACACTGATTTTAGCCAAAAAGATGTAAATGCAAAGAATAACGTTGTGAACTGTATTCCCCCAACATGGACATGAAGTGGATAATGTGGCAAAAAGTTTCTACACCAAATTGCAGAATTCTTCAAATGCTGATGTGTGTGCAAGTGAGCCCTGCAAGCTTATTTATTTATTATCAATTTATTATTTACTTATTATTTATTCAGATCCTTTACTGAATTTTTCATTAGCGGCAGATCACATAATTTACCCAATTCACCTCATAGAGAGTTTTCTTCTTCATCCTTTTTTAGAAAACTAGCTATACTGAGCAATTCGTTTTTGTAAAATCTTTCTTAAATCTCTCTTAAATATGAGTTTCTGTGCATGGAAAATAAGATATTAATACTGATCTCCACGTTAATTTTCTGCTATCAGTAGTGGTATTGCTCTTGTTGATCATCAGTGTATTTTCACGTATTTCAGGACCAGTTTCTATCTAGCTTTTGCAAACTATAACCTCTTCAATTTAAGAATAAATTAGTTCCTAGAAATTTATTGTTCGATTTAGATGTCAAAGAGAAGGATTATTGTTACGAGTGCTTCCTTTCAGGATACTGTGGTTGTAGATTTCTACACAATGTCTATGTAATGTACTCAGTTTTCAAGATGCTGCTTTAAAAGCATATTGTGCACTAAGTAATTGCAAGTAGTGGAGAAGCAGAAAATTGAGAGCATTCTTGTTCCTCACAGGTTTTGTTTTTTTTATGAAATATTCCACTAACTGCAGAAATATATTGAGTACACTGAGTACTCATTATATCTGCAAACAAATGAGATTTTTCTTTTAATGCCTGAAGATTATCATCTACTAATTATCATCTACTCCAGAACACTACAGTTTAGAATTTAATTTCCCTTCCACCTCCCAACCAGTGAAAGAATTTTGTCTCTTGTGATTGTACATGTTAAGAAGCAGAAGCAATCACTCACTGTGTGTGATGGCATTACAGTAACCACAATCCTTACAAAATATCACTTTAGAACTGGGAGCTGGGAAGGAAACATAACATTCAAAAGAAAAATAGGATTTGTTAATTTAGTACATAATTTCAAAAGAGGCTGACACTTAAACTAAAATGTAAGTTTTCATACTACAATAATCATAATATTGGACCATTGCATACTATGACATTTTTATCATTAAAAAGAGTATATAATTCAAATTATCCTTATGGTACATTGCAGACTGCTTAAAAAAAAAAAACCAACAGCCTAGCAACTAACCAAAATAAAAACCCCGTTTTCTTTAACTCTGTATAAGTAGTAATCTTCCTATGTTAGTCTGTGGCAATGGTATTTATACAAGACAAAAATCTTTCACAGTATTATAGGTGCTCTTTAAGTGTAATGACCTGTTTCACAGAACGTTTCAAAGGAGGTAGGTGTCCACCAAGCAAGAACAAAAATTCCAGTGCACACATTCTAATGTGCTAGAATAATAAATAATTTTCTTCTGTTTTGTATTACTTACATAAAACCAGAATAAACCACTACAACCACAGGCAGTCTTGCATTGGTGATACTATTCTCACACTGAAGATCTCAGCACTAGACTTATGGGTACATTTCTCAGTCTATTACATATTGCACTTACTTGCACAGTATAAATACTCCTTCTAGAGCTGGATCTCTGTGTACAGGAAGGCCTTGCCTATCAAATATTTGCCACTGAAACAATCAGGCAAAAGTCATAAAGGAAAAGGATAATATAAAGAGAATATGAGGGTAACAGTATTTAAACGCATGGTACCAAATATTACCACAGAGGGATGTCTTCCCACTGAAATCAGTAGGAAGAGTGATTATGTCTTAAACGTACAGTGCACAACTGTGCAGTGGTTGAAGAGGGCTAGAGGCAGTAAAACATGGCTGGGTAGAAGGATCTGTTGAAGGTAATTGTCAGCACTTGCCACCTCCTGCTTTCCCAGGAATCTCACTAAGCAGTCATCCTTGCACATTCTCTCTTTTACATCCCACTCCTGCTTCTGTCTTAGACCCTAATCTCACCTCAGCTCCCATGTTCACCACCCTAACTAAAGGCTGGCTCTTACTAAGTTGGTTGTAGTCTGCAAGTACAGAATTGGTAGGAACATCTCTAAGCCACATATCTATTGCCTCCTTTAATACACCATGATGCTGGCAAATGCAAAACTCTGCTGTTTTCAAACTGAGGCTCAGAAAAGCTTTACACCACCTGCATGTTCCCTGTAGTGATTCATACTCTGTCATTGATGACCACACTGCATTGCAAGGCTCCATCTCATAAAGGCCCATAAATCACCATAAAGTCAAATGATTCAAGTTAATAATAATTAAAAAGATATGTCAATGTGTAGAAGAGGGTTCATGGCTTTTTAAACTATGGTTTAAGGTCTGGCTTGACTTTAAGACTGCTTGAAAGCTTAATGAGTGAAATTTGAGTGGAAGATCCCCAACACTATATGCAGTCATTTTTGACTGCCTGTAAATTCCAACTATGGAAAGACAAGGCTTTCAGCTTACCAAATACTGAACATTTATGCTCACCTCACTAGGTTGAAACTGTACCCTATTTTTCTTAATAAGGCTATGCTATTTTGTCAGAGGAGCATTCAGTTTCTGCTGCCACTTTTAAAACTGCATTACTGTCCTACGCCATGACTCAAGATGGCTGATCTGAGAACTAAGGACAGACATTACAAAAATTTGTTTCTAATAAATACATTGATTTACCCACAGGAGCAGGATCAATGGGAAGAGGTCTCTGCCCAATGACAAAACAAACAGAGCAAGCCTCTTCCCATGAGAAGCACACCACCTACAGTGCCCTTGCAAAACAAGTATGGGGTTCTGCAGGAGGAATTAACTGTGAGCAAGGATGAAGGTTGTGAGGATTCAGGAAGAAAAGGAGTGCCACCAAGACCAACTCACCCCAGACCAGCCATCAAAACTGACCCTAAAAAGAAAACTCGATGGGTCATTGTTGTAGGGGACTCTCTGCTGAGGGCAGCAGAGGGCCCAATTTGCCGACCTGACCCACTTCACAGAGAAGTTTGCTGTCTCCCTGGGGCAAAAGTTAGGGATATAGCAGAAAAACTTCCCACCGTAGTAAAGCCCTCTGATTATACCCCCTTGTTAGTTTTTCAGGTTGGTAGTAAAGAGGTCACTAGAAGAAGCGCTAGATCAGTCAAAAGATATTTCAGAGCCTCGGGGAGGTGGCTTTAAGGGATCAGGAGTACAAGTTATTTTCTCCTCTATCCCTTCAGTGACAGTCACCAATGAGGAGATGAACAGAAAGAGTTATCAGATTAACTTATGGCTCTGGGACTGGTGCTACAGGCAGGGTTTTGGGTTTTTCAATCATAGGGTTATATATGAGGTGCCTGACCTGCAGGTGGCAGGTGGGATGCACCTGTCGCAGAGGGGGAAAAGATTTTAGGGCAGGAGTTAGCAGGGGTCATTGACAGGGCTTTAAATTAGGTATGAAGGGGGAAGGGGACATAACTGGGACTGTTAAGAATAAGCCCAGAGGGAGCACCTCAGGGCCCATAGGATGGTGGACTAACGAAGAACCTTCCTCTTCCATTTCAACTGGGACGAGGGATAAGTGTTTAAAGATCATAGTGACAGCTGAGATGGGTCTGGTGGGAAACAGGGCCCACACACACAAAAAGGTGTTGGGNTCAAGAAATGATAAAGTTCTCTATTATTGGAAATGTTAGGAAGAGTGAGAGCAAAACTGCCACCTGGGACTTCTGAAGGGCAGACTTTGATTTGTTTAGAAGGTTACTCAACAAAACCCCTTGGGATTCAGTTTTGAAGGGCATAGGAGTCTAGGAAGGCTGGACATTACCTAGGGAAGAAATCTTAAAGGCACAGGAGCAGGCCATCCCCACGTGCCTTAAGACAAGCCGGGAGTGCAGAAGACCAGCCTGGCTGAATAGGGATATATTGCTGAAGATCAGGGTTAAAAAAAGAGCGTTTATGGCCTCTGGAAAAGAGGGAAGGCCACTCCTAGTGAGTATAAGGATATTGTTAGGTTATGTAGTGTATTGGGTTTGGCTGAGATGGAGTTAATGTCCACATACAGTTTTCAGAAATGCTGTGCCTCGGGTTGAAGACAACCTGTGTGTGGTGACTGTTGCAAGGCTGGCACAGCACCAAGGCGATGGGGTGCACAAGATCCTGGGAGGGAACACAACTGAGACAGCTGACCCAAACTGACCAAAGGGCTATTCCATACCATATGACATCAGCTCAGGGATAATAGGCAGAGGGGGGGAGAGGGAAGGCGGCGGGAAAAAGACGTCTGCCCCCCCAAGCAACCACTACGCGTTCCGGAGCCCTGCTTCCCGGGAAAGGGCCAGACATTGCCTATTATGGGAAGTAGAGACTAAAGGTCAATTTTGCTTTGCTTCACGCGCATGGCCTTGCCTTTCTTTATTTTGCTTATTAAATTGCCCTTACTAAAACCCACGGGCTGTTTCCATCTCGTTCTCTCCCCCTTGTCGTGCCGTGGGAGGTGTGGAGTGAGAACGTGATAGAGAACCTTGGTGGGTACCTGGCGCTCGGCCCAGGTCAACCCACCACACGTAGGGAGATTATTAGAAGGTCCAATGCCCAGCTAGAAAATAATCTGGCTTTGAAAGCAAAAGATTGGAAGAAAAGCTTTGATAAATACATTAATAACAAAAGAAAGAATAGATAAAGCCTACATCCCCTGCTAGACCCAGAAGGAAATATAGTAACAAAAGACAAGGATAAGGCTGAGGTGCTTAATGCCTTCTTTGTCTCAGTCTTTAATAAAAGTAACACCTGTACTGAAGGAAGCCAGCCCCCTAAGCCAAGAGAATGGGACCAGGATCAAAATGTCCCCCCCCACAATTCACGAGGAGATGGTCAGGGACTTACTCCTACACATCGATGTCCAGAAATCTATGGGGCCAGAATCCTGAGTGAGCCGGCAGGGGTGTTCACCAGACCACTCTCCATCATTTATCTGCAGTCCTGGTTGACTGGAGAGGTCCCAACTGAATGGAAGGAAGCAAATAAAACTCCCATCTATAAGAAGGGAAGGAAGGAGGATCCGGGAAATTACAGGCCTGT
>VWZO01014864.1:1124-13517 GCA_013396975.1 Bucco capensis
TTCTTTTATCAGAGCTGTCTGACTTATGTGGTGTATACCCTCCAGTTCTGGGCCCAGTGAAGAATGCACTTGTCAGGACCTGCTGCATTTTACCTTGGTGGAATGGCAAGACTCTTAGAATCTTTTAAGGCTATGCTGAGGCTTGTAACGTCATTAGGAATGATCTAGCAGGATCATACCACAAATCCAAACACAGTCTATGCAACTCCTACTGCCATTATAATTTACCAGTCTGACCAAAACACACTATATTAATGCAAGCCCTGGTTTTTAGGTTGTTCATTGCATCTACATAGAGGTTGCATAGAGACATTGCTAAGATCCTCTTCTACAGATAAGCTTTAATAACAGTGTTTTTGCTTCTGTGATGGAATCAGTTTAAGGCAGACTACTAGCAAGCAGAGCTTCATTCTCCAGCCACCTCTCTTCATCAGCATCCTGGGGGAGAACTCAGATTGCCCATGGATTTCTTCATTTGCCCATTTGATGAGAGAAAATGAAGCACAAAGGTCATGGTTATTGAGAATTGTAATATAAGGCATCTGATTGCAGCCTGATTGCAAAGAGGGAGAAAAAAGAGGAGCAGGAGATGTTTGGCTTTTACTCCCTCCCTGTACATACATGACCATACCAGAGAAATTATAAATCTTAACTTTGGTGACCATTTATTACTCTGGTGTCATGTGACTGTCTAATGTGAAAGGCTTTCCTGGAAGTCTGAAAACTCTGTACCACATTGTCTATGTGTGCTGGCTGAGAAGCTTGTATGAATTTATCTTTCTTTTTAAGGGGCCAGATGCCCTAGAAAGTTTTAGCTTGTCTTTGGTCAAGTGCAGTGTGATTGCAGCATGCAATTTCGGCAGTTACAGGTCTTTTGCTTTCAAGTTCTGACCTGCCATGTATTGGTGTTTTTTAATGGATTAGCAGCAAGGGTCTCTGGGTAGAGCTGGATTAGAAAAATGGATTTGTGAAAGTGTTTAGCGTAAGTGGTGAAGCTTCCGCCTATATAATATAGTGCTCTATGATTTTTGTGTACTAATAAAAATCTGAGACAACTGTCTATGAAGAATACTGCTCTCACAGGGAGGAAAAATGTAAGGACTCTGTGAAAATTAAGGATAGGTTTCCAAGTGGGCTTAACTATCCTTTAAGTATCTGTAAATTAGTGCCAAAGTTCAATAGTTACAGCTCTGCCTAGAATTTCTAACAATTTGGCCTTAGGTAGTTCTGTAAATAAATTAGTGTTTCTTTGTAGTCAGTGTTAACTTCCTCATGAGCTTTTGAAATACCTAGTAACATATTTAATGCTGATACTACTGAAAAATGTGAGATCAAGCAAAGTTTTTTGAACTTTAAGCACTTCACTTTTTTATAGTAATTAATCTTTATAGAAATTACTTTTTCTCTCCTCTATAAATGTGTATGTCAGTCCCATTCAGCTGTAGCACCACACAGTCCTTTGAAAGGATGTTGCCCCAGGGCAGGGAGTTGCAGAGTACAGAGTTGCTAAAGAGCATTAGCCTTTAGCTTGAGCTTACCAGTTCTGCAAAAAAAATTAGCCATTGTGTTGTCATCTCCGGCTCTGGCAAGCTATGAGCTGATATATCTTCTTCCTGTCACTAAACAAGTCCACAGAATTTTTTCTTTAACGCTGTAACACATGTAATACAACTTCGTAGGTTAAAATAGTTTTGTCAACTAAATTTATAAAACCAGATATACTAATTATAATGTTTTACAGTAATTACAGGTATTTATTACCTTCCAACAAATAACTGTTACTAGTCTATAAAAACATTTTTACTACAAAAGAAACATTTCTGAAAGCCTGTGTCTTATTATTTACCACCATATATGGAGTTCGTTAGGCAAGTAAATCTACTTTGTATTTAAAACTTTTTTGTTGTTTAAAGGTTTCTGTGTTGGCATATTTAATGATGAAGAACTGGATTCTCTACTAATAGCAGTTAATAATTGTTCTATGAATATAGTTTTCTTCTGTAACTACTTCTCATTTTAACTAATATTGTACAATTTTAGCTGCCTTCTACTATGAGCTATCAGGCCTATAAATAAGTAGTGTATTTATAAATACACTATAAATAAATTGTGTATAAATTTGTTGATCTGTATATAATCGTAAGTAATAATCTGACAAGTAAACAATAACAAAAACGGCTAAGCAATAACTGCAAAATGTACATAGCCTAGTTTACACATGTCAGAATTCTTTGTTTTCTATTATACCTACTGTTCTGACAACCTGCAGAAATTTACATCCTGGAGACTGCTGTCTTCTCTGTTCTTCAAGGAATATAGACTTCACACATTTTCTTGTATTATTTTGTTGTGTTAAAAACAGATGACATGTAAAGCTCTATATCTACCACGTTCTTTTGCTTTCTTACAAGACTGCCAGAAGGAACTGAAGGTGATAGTTGTTGTACCCATTGACCAATATGAAACAATATGAACTCTAAGGAGAAATTCCTGTGTTGCCTGGATCATGTTTTGTGAGGAATGTTACAGGTGTATAAACACATGATGTGAGATAAAATACTGTTAAAAACATAGTTGCATTTTGCAGGTTATTTTTAGGACTGCTGGCAGTCCTAGAGAAAATGGTTAGTCTTTGTAACAGGAAATGTAGGTAAATGTTTTTTTCCATTTTATCACAGATTAATGTACATTACATTCCAGGGAATTGTTGTTTTCTTTTTGTAACAAAAGGGAGAGTAATTGGGGAAGATAAAAACAAAGGTGCCAATACTTTCTACTCTGATACTCAATGGTATGTTTTTACACTTGGTAGACAAATGAAGGATGCAAAATGCCTGGACTTCAGTGTCTTAATCCATAGTGTATTAATCTGACCACAGAAATGATAAACATAGAACAAAAGCACAATCAGATTTATTGAGACATTTCAAGAACTAGTTCTGTAAAGTAAGCAGGAACAATCTTCAGCAACTGCTAATGAAGGCATATAATTTTTTTTAATATCTTAACTTTAAGAAAGTTAGTCATGTACAAGAAAATAAGAAGGAGCATGAAGAAATTGAATCAGTATGCTTAAAGTATAAGATTTCATGTTATTATGGTGAATAAGGTGGTGGTGATTGATCTGCAGCAATTTTGTCATAAGCTGGCGGAGCATCAGGTACCTGTAGTAAGGAAAATGTGTGTGAAAGATTAAAAAAACAATTGAGGTACAAGAAAATTACATTAAAGATGCAGCAAGCTATTTACCTTCATATCAGATATGGTACTATAACTTAAGATAGCTGAGCTCACTCATTATGTCTCTTTGTTAATTTTGTTAATACATTTTCTTCGTTTTGCATCAGATTAAAATCATTTTGTTTCTATTATTCTTTCAAAGAGATGATTTTCAGTGTTAAAAGGACAGGATTCTTTTAAGAAAGATTTTTTTTGTTTGTTTATATTGAGAATTCAGACTAATATTGAAACTTTCCTTCAAGAGTCTTGATGCAGGTATCTTATCTTATTTCCAGTGTTAAAAATTTTGTCATCTTATTTAAAAATGGTCAAAAATTAGCCTTATCCCTATTCTGAAACTATTTAAGCACACCTATAACTTGACCTATATATTTATCAATTAAGTTATTTTAACTTCCTTAAAATTATGAATTTGAATGCTTATCTTTCCATAATGATTAGAGGAGCTAAAACCTTGGAGTTTTATAATAGTCCCTGCCCGGCACAGTCTGAAAATCACTTGGGTCTTCTGTGGCNCAGTTAATTTGTTGTTTGTCAGACTGGTGAAACATCTATAAAGGAGATGTTTGTTTGTTCAGTTTATTTCACCATTCAGGTATTATGTCATTCTCATAGATTTCATAAAGATCATACAATTTAAGAATAAAGATAAGTGAAAGAAGAGAATTTTTAAAAAGAAAAATTCCTAGTACTAGAATTTAAAAGTCCTTTTCACAGTAAAAATTGCACAAAGCACTACTCTTTAAGTTAATGTACAGGCACTGAAGACCCAATCTAGAGAGCACACCCCAAGAAAGAAATCAACTGTTCATCAAGATTGTACACATTGTCTTACTGTGTTATAAGTAAAACTTTAAGTTGCTACTTACCACAGTATTAAAGTTTCTGTACTCTTGCAGAGCCACTTTGCAGTCCAATGTTGTTTCCTCACCTACCACAGTTTGTATTCTGCCTGTACTAGAGCTTTTGCTCTGCGACAAATCATAAAGAAATATGGGGGAGATGAAAGGAAGAAGAGAATGTGAAGTTGGAACAAACTATGCATCACTTAATATTGGACAGCATATTTACTGTAGTTATTAGAAGCTGGATTTAGGGCAAGACACAGTGCCAGCAAGAGAGGTAATATGCCTACTACTTTTTGCTGTCTCTGCTGAGACATACTCTCTTTCCTGCTTTATCCAATTAAATTGCCAGAAAAATAAGGATCACATTTTTTAGGTGCAGGACTGATGTAGGAAGTGACGCCTTCTCATATACCTGAATGCCTCCTCCTTTTTATCCCACCCATTCTTTTATTTAATCTCCAACTTTAGTTTTTTCCATTTTTCTACCATTTCTTTTGTATTCATTCTGCACCAGTTCTCCCCTAGTCAAAAAGCCTAACAAAACCTTTGTTTTTAAAACCAGAAAGCAGCAATATGTAATGAGAAGGAATTAAATGACAGATTGTGCTTTTTGCCATGGTGTACAAAGTAGGCATGAAAGAATTCTGGTTTGCTTTTTCAAACTTTGTTTTAGTATTACCTTCATTTTTTCAACATTTCATTATGACAGTTCAGATTTTATGTATTTTACCAGTTGATATAAATATTGGATACTGGACAGGTAACAGAATAGATTTAGTAGAAAGAGCAAGGAAATGGATTTGCTGATTTGGATGAGAGGTATGCTTTTTAATTCCAGATGGTCTCATCTTTTTTTTAAATACTAGGCTAACAAAAATATATTTACTGTAAAACATATAATTTGATTAATTTTTCACTGCAGAAGATTAAAAGGGATTGGCTCCCTTTCATAGGAGAGAGGGCAGAATTTCAAAGATAAAGCTTTGTGACTTGTAACAATAGATGTTATGGGAAGGACTGTACCTTTTTATTCAAAGTAGAATTTAGAAGTAGTGCTTAGACAGCGCTGCTTTTTTATACATCTTGAAACTGCAAGTCAATTTTTATAAGCCTCACTCATACATGAACATAATATTTACTTAGTTACTTGTAACAGTTATTTTTCTTCTCTGCTTAGATTTCCTCTAATCGCATCTGTCCTTATTTAGGTGTAAGATTTATGAGTAGTGAATAAGTTACTTTTATTTAAATGGAAATACTCAGAACAGAAAATACAGAGAACACATCTTGGGGTTTGTTAAGTATTAAACATAGTGCTTTCTAGATATGAGTTGTTGATGTTTCATGCAAAGTGGGGTGACTGGCTTCATCTCTTATGCTTCTGCTTCCTCTTACCCCTTTGCCTGACCTACCTGTTCTTCAGAGCAAGGTGTGTTCATATTGTATCATTGTAGCTGTGTGTATGTCACTGTATATATTGCCTGAGATAATGATGTCCTATTACAGATTCGATATTCTTTGCATTAATGTAATGTAAATAATGATAATATGTTATCAAAATGATAGCATACTAGAAAATGAGCTGTCATGCTTACCCACAGCCTTTTGTAGCCGCTACGTCTTTTGTAATACCAGCAGCCAAAGATAAGTAAAATTGCCAACACAAAAATGAAGAGTCCTATACCCAGAGCTCTGTTGGGAAAGCAAAGTAAAACAATTAAAACTAGAATGAGATGCAGTCCTCTGAGAGCAAGAATGATTAGAGCAGAAGTTAGTATCAGTATCCTTTTACCAGAAGAAGTAATGGAGCAGAATTTATCTCAGAAAATAGATGAAGTATCAGTAATTTCAGCCAGTCTCTGTACATTAAGCAGTTGGCTACATTCTCTGCCAAGTTAATAATCTGCTAGTGACTACTGCTACTAAAACAATCCTTGCCTGTAAATCCAGCAAACAGCATTGCAATATTGAAAGAGAATGTGAAAGAAATTAAATGCCACACCTGCAGGGACACCGCTCATGTTTGTTAGATTTCTCTAGACAGCAAGTATTGAGAAATGTATCCTAGTTGCATTATATTGCAACAACTGCTGGTGACAGAAGGATTTGTTGGATACATAAAACACTACACAACCTCAAAACCCGCTTGAGAAACTTTGAATTATTCATAAAGAGCTCTATAATTCTTTAGTTCTTGTTCCATGACACTGGACATATTATAGGTGCCACTGGGTCATTTTAGGGAACATAGGCTTTGCGACCTGTGCTGTAAGTCGTCCTTCCCACTGCTTACTGAGGACGTGTGAGAAGTAGCATGGTCCCACTGTCTTGTCAGAAAGCGAATTAACAAATTGGAAGTTATCTACTCACAGAACCCCTTCCTCCTATACAAATATACTCCTTGTTAAGACATACAGAATTCACTCCCTGATTTTTTTGTTCTTTGCCTGTTCAGGAAGAGAGTAGTCTGCAAAATGCTTGAAGGGAAAAGAGAAGAGGGGAAAAAATTACCACAAGTCAGAATAAACCCATTCTAACATACTTTTATGTATATTACAACCAGTTGCCCTAGCAGTAATTACAATCAGACTTTTCCCTTGGGGCTGAGGAGTGGGGTATGTGACATTTCAAAGACCTTTTATATCTATTTGCTGTTATTTTCACTGACTTAGGGTCTCGTGAAGGAGTGTTTCCTTGTGACTTAAGAAGCCTGAGAGAAGTTGCAAGCAGATTCATGTGAAAAAACAGGCTGTCTTTTTTCAGAACTGCCTGTGTGCTCTTTGAAGCATGAAGCCTCTCGGAGCCAAAAGGATTTTCTTTTTCAAAAGTACCTGAATCTTACAAGTTGGTTCTGCCCAGTCAAAACTTTGTGTTGCCTGGAGATTTGTTTAACCCAAGGATACGGTTCATGACATTCTTGGTGCAGCCGAGTTGCAGCTGATCATCAAAGTTATGAGATGGCTGGTATGAAAAGTGTGTATGCACTTCCTTGCAATTCCAGCTGAAATTGCAGCTGTGCTATTAGGAATCTGTGCTTATATCTTGAATGCTGCTTCTGGTACTGGAAGGAGAGAGTCACTTTTCCCTTGTATGACTAGAAAATTGGTTACAATTGCAGTCACTAGAAGTCGTGGCAGTCAAATGTGAGCATGCTTAGTTTCAGGCGCTGAGACATGACTAGCTAGCTTTTTGCTTTAGATTACTGAACTGCTTTGGAAGGACTATGAAAGAGCCTTCCCCTTTGCTTATTCTCTGCCGAAGGATGACCAGGGAGAAACAAATATCTTGCAATGTTGGGGGTGAGGGGAACAAGTCACCAAGTCCAAGGAAATATCTGTCTAAAGAAATAACACATAACCATTGGGATAGTGTCTCTAGTAATCCAAAATCTGCTTACGTGGAGTCTCACCCAGAAACAATTTACTGATAGTCACATTTGTATGGCATTGATGTCTCCATCTGCTTTTTGATGGTATTTCACTATTTCTCTAGGGCTTTCACTTACATTGTTAAGGTGAGAGAATGTCCCTTTGAGGTTCTGAAAGAGATATGTGGATCTGGAGATAAAACTTAATGTAAAGATCACCTTGCAACAGCCTCAAAAGAAAATCCTAAATAAGCCTCAATAGACCTGGTAATATTAAAACGATTAATGACTTTAGATTTCAATTCTGCAGTTCTTGCTTTTCTTAATCATTGAGTGCTGCTTGATTCTGCAGTGACAAACTATAGAGACAGCTACAGTATGGCTAAAATGCACTCCACCTATATTCAATAGTGACTTTTTCTGATACTATTTTGTGTATTTATTTCAATATAAATGTTTTTCACCGGTTTTCATGCTAACATAGGTTCTGTTTTATGCTTACTCTTCCACTGCAAGATAGCTGTGTCCTTTCCCTCTGACAAAGTTGCCATCTGGATGGTGATTTCCTCTGGGCATTTTGTGGGCTTGGTCCTGCTCAAACCTACAGGACAGAAATACAGTGCCTCAGTGCAATAAATAGTTAACTTTAAAGCTTCGTATTATCAGCTTTTCTGTTTTAATGGGAGCACATTAGGGAACCAGGAAAATCTGATGTCTTCAGAATAAAGTAGATCTATATGCAGCTGTCCCAGTTTAAGGCAAAACTCAAAACTGTAAGTGCAGCCAATGTTTCAATAGCTCCACTGACATAAGGGTATTTGGAACTGAGTGCAACAGAGAATTTTATGTGATTTCTTTAGGTACTAAGTGATGGCAAGCTTCTAAAGAAAAATCTCTCAGAAATATAGAAGGAAAGGAAATATAAAAAGAAATATGCACATATATAAAATACATATATCTAAATATATAAAATACAGAAAGAAAGAAAGAACCTGGACAAGAAAAACTGTTCGGCAGCAGAAAATGAATATTGTCCAAGTTATTGTTTCTTTATTTCTGTTTTTCCCTGTAAACACTCAAGAGCCAGGTTTTCATCAGCATAAACTCTCAGAGATCTGTTCATTTTCACATGGTTATACCAATTGACGTCTACTGACACTGTCTACTTAGATGTGCTGGGAATTTATACTTCCATCTTAATTTCCAGTCTTAAGGGAATATTCATCCAGCTAAAAGCAGTCTAAATGGTTAAAAATCTAGTCAATTAAATATAGTAAAGAAGAAATCCACAGGTAATCATGTTTCTGTTATTTAAACAGCACAACAACAGAACCTACTTGATAGTATCCAGCTAATCTACCTGCCTTACACATGTGGAATATAAAATCCGTCGACTTCACCGGAGAGAATTCCAGCCAAGGAAACAAAACATTTTCAGAGTTCATTTGGAGATAGTCAAGCCTCTACTAAAGCATAATTTTTAAGCAGAACAGAAAATTTTCAGTAGAATAAAAAATACAGATCTTACCTTCTTCTTGAGAGCTGTATCCTGTCTGTTAACTGAAAGGCATGTACAGCTTTCTTTTCCTTGACTTGGTCTGGTTTTTTTTTCTTCTTTGATCTCTTTTCTTATGACTATCACGAGTTTAAATTCCTTTCAGTACAGCTTCTGAATGCATTAATTAGCATGAAAGAGGTAAGAAGATGTATTTTCATTTTCTTCTTATGGTCTGCATCCTTCTGTCCTAATAAGGAGCTCAAAAATCTGTTACTTCTTCAATTATTAAATGCCATCTGAGAAACTGCTCAAGAGTGTTTTTACCTGCCTTATCACTACGAGCTCCCAGAGTGGACAGACTGCTTCTAAGTTCAAATATGTTTTGATTCGGGGCTGATCTTTTTGTTGTTTTGAGACAGAGGGCTGGTGTTTTTGCATGTTTAACTGTAGCTTTTTTTATGCAAACTGTCTGCACCACTGTAAAACTGTGGAAACTAGTATTGTTGAAGAACTCATAGATAGAATTGTTTTACCATGATAGACATGTCTTAGATTAGAGCAAATGCAGTTTAATTCTATACTGGTAAGCAAATGCTGCAGCAAAAAGAGCCAGTCTCATGGGCTGTAGAACTAAGGAAGCCTGATTTCCTATGGATTTGTGTGAATTGCCTGTGCTGACACTGCAGTAATTGCCTTTACAACACCAGGCAGGAAACAGCAGTCTGTAATTTATTCAGAGGTCTGGGTACTGAGATGGGTCAGCAGGATTAGTTACTGCTAAAAAAAAAAAGACAGTACAAACCCCATATTCTGCTTGTCATTTGTCCTGGTATATGATTAATTTGTGCCTCCCTATCCTGGCATAGATTTATTTTTTCAAAGTTTGAAGGACTCAAATCTTTGAAGTTTTCGCTTGTCTTTGAAGTTGTGAACCTGGCTCCAAATATATTAAAAATGGCTGAAAGAATCCAGAATGAATAGGAAATTAGAGACCGTGTGAGAAATCAACATCCATTTCCTTAGGAAATCAAGTGAAAAGTCTTAACATCAGTAGTCTTGGCAGGGCTGGGAAGAGTTAGGCCTTTTTTGTGTTGGTGTGTTTTGTCTAATTATGGTGAAATTTTGACCTTTCTTTGGATATTTTTCCATGGTGGTGCCCAATAACAGTACCAGAGGCAATGGGCACAGACTGAAACACAGGGGGCTCTAGCTTAACATTAAGGAATGCTTTTCTACTGTGATGGTGACTAAGCCCTGGCACAGGTTGCACAGAGAAGTGGAGTGGAAAATCCATCTTTGGAGATGCTCAAAAGCTGTCTGGACACAGTCCTGGGCCACCAGCTCTGGGTGGCCCTAATGGAGCAGGGGCATTGGACCAGATGACCTTCAGAGGTCCCTGCCAACCTCAGCTATTTTGTGATTAACACCAGGATCTAATTGTTTTCACTAGACCCATTGAAGTCTGAAACAACACCATTTTTGCAGAGGGAAAAATACAGAGAGAAAAAACAATGAATTTTAATGAGGAGCATAAACTTGCTCATTTGGCCAAATGGCTCAGTGTTTCTCTTATACTATCCCAGACAAACTCAGTGGGACTTCCAGAGGTGAAAGAGATACAGGGGAAGTTTCTGTAGATACCTATGTATGTAAAACACGAAGTGTGCAATCTCACAGTCTATCAAGTTCCCAAGAAATATGCCAGGCCTTGTGCAGTACTCTGAAAATGTCATAGAGCTCATTACCAAATCATGTGTTTTCCTGAAGAAAAGCTTCAGTTCTGGGAGAGGATGATAACTGAAGGGTACTGCTTGTTCTTGTCAGAATCAAAACAGACAGAGAGAAAGTACATGTGATACCAAAACCAGTTGCTGCCCCTTCCTTGCCTCAAAGCAGTAGAGAGGGCAAAATGTCAACTTTTGACGTTCAGAACACTTTGTTAATTGTATAACAATGAAGAAAAGAATAAAAGAAACCACAAAACCGACTTCATCATAGATCTGTGGTGCCAGCTGGTATGTAAATACACAGTGCTGCTTCTGAGATATTGGATGGATGAGAAAGTAGATTCTGATCTCAGGGTTTTTTGGAAAATCTTAATTTCTCTGAGGTGGTACTGCTAACTCCATCAGTGTAAAGACACTGGAATTGATGTATGGATTCCACAGGTGTTACCTTTTTACAGATAACCATCCGGGAGTTGAAGAGAATGGAAAGAGAAGAATACTTAGGAGGAATCCCAAAGCAACCCAGGCCTTTTGTGGTAGCCAGCAACCTGTGGCAAGTGTAGGATACTCTGATGAATCTTGATGATAGATGTAAAATGAATGCTTCAAGTGTAATTGAAAATAACATGTTTGACCTCTTAAAAAGAATAGCAGTTGTTTTTATGAGTGTGATTCCATCTTTCTAGGACAAGATCCTGGTATTTTTATTAGTTTATTTCCCTTAATTGATGATCTTTATTTTTCTCTGGCATTTGAGGCTTCCTGCAGCAGGCAGAGCAAAGAAACATAAGTACTTTGACACTTGATATAGTAAAGGCTTGGGTTTTAAGTTTTATGGGAATTGCAGTCAAAACTCTCAAGTATTTTCAGTGCTAGATCTACGTTAACGGTAGCACAGTCCAGTAAGAGTCAATAAGGAGATTATACCCCTTTCAGCTGGTGCTGAGGGTCCTCATCTCTCCATGGTTTGGATAGGTATTAATCTTGCTTCCAAAGCTGAACAGTTCCACTATAGGCCTGTTTTGCAGCTTCTTGACAAGAAGCTATTCTTCACATTGTTGCTACCTTAATTGTAGACACCTCTGGGAAGCAACATATCCTATAGACTGCCTTGCAAAAACACGGTTAATATTTTGTTATCCTGAAAGCCTGGTTCATGAAAATAAATTCTTCCTTAAATAATCTCCAAGTAGTGTCAGATCCAGCTCCTTCTGCTACATCTCTGAACAATTGTCAGGGGTTAGGCCAGGGCTGGCCACTAAACAAGTGACAGGTACTCACTATTAAACACCTCTCCCTTCCCAAGGGTAAGAGAAATGGAGTAGAGGAGACAGACTTATGGATTGGAAAAGAAAATTAAAACAGCTTTAATGCAAATAATAACAATAAAATGAAATATATGTAAATCAATATCAAACCCAACCCCTGTGATGGCAATTACTCACCATCCCCACTGATGACAATAGTTACTGGTGTGGTTTGGTTGTGAAATAATGACTTTCTTCCTCAAACATTCCTATCCAAAAATTCCATCATTTTATAAATCCTACTAATATTGAATTTGGAGAAAATGAATCATAGAATCATAAAATGTTAGGGGTTGGAAGGGACCTAGAAAGATCATCAAGTCCAACCCCCCTGCCAGAGCAGGATCACCTAGACGAGCTCACACANGTCTTTTTCCCAGGGCTGTTCTCCAACAGATCCATTCCT
>VWZO01014874.1:0-21174 GCA_013396975.1 Bucco capensis
CCGAATTTGTCCTCCCAAACCAGGACATACTCAAAGGCAAAAATAGTGAAAAAATCCAACATTTTTATTATCATACATTCGAGACACAGGTGTGTTGTAAGCACTGTCATCTAAGTTAGAAATTGCAAAGTTCTGAAATTTGCCCCATTACTGAATCCCTCTGCTGGCTTTTGGCAAATGGTATTCATTCTTCACTACTTTTCACCAGTAAAGTTTCTAGTAGACACTTTCTGTGCTAAAGTATTATATTTTAAAATAGTCCCACAACTTTGAATTTTAATTTGTATAAGCAAATGCCAGAATATAATGCAAGGTAATTTGAAGAGAAGCAATCATCTTTTACTGGAGCAACTTACTTTATAGGTCTTTGTCCAAGACTACTCTTTCTGGTACATCTGGCAAGCCAAAACTACTTTTAAGAAATCCCTTTCTATTGTTTCTTTGCAATTACTTAACTCAAAAATTGAACACAACATAGAAAGTGTGAAGATTCTGATGGAATTCTGCATTTGTGCAAAATTTCGTCACCATTTATGGACTCTTGTGCTGCTGATGACACAGGACTCTAATTTGGAGATGAAAATCTTGAAAAACACAAAGATGGCAAATATATTGGGGAGTTAGAGAATAAGATGACATGTAAGGAAAAAGCTCAACAGAGAAGAATTTTCATGTGTACTCTTGAAGATAAATATTTCTCCAGTTTACTCAGGATGTTTCTGATTCATTCTAATATAGCTATGGTTCAATCAGAAACACATAAATGGTGCCATCCAAAATAACTAATCTGTTCTAGAGATTTGCGAGCACAGAGATACAGATTGAAATGGAGTTTGGAATTCAATATCTGAGACTTAAGGCATCATAGTCACAGAACTTTCTGTGTATTTGCTTTTGCAGGGTACCTTTTGATCTTAGAATAAGTTTTGCTATGGGAAGGTTCCCTGTCCATGCTGGCAAAAATTTGAGGGTGCTTTCTTTCTAATGGCTTGAATAACCTTGGGGATTCTGGTGCTGTCAAAAGGGTGAGAAATCTGGCTGGTTAGGCAAGTCACTCCCAAAGGGCAGCAGCAGTTGGAAAGATGATAAGATCAAAGGGCTCTGGAACTTAGAAAAGGAAGTATATGTCGCCACGTGCTGTAAGAGTAGGCATTCAAATTTTCTCTCTGTACTTCTCTACACCTACCTCTCAAGTATGACATGTAGAAATAGAAAAAAAAAAAACAACAACAAAACAAAACAAAACCCCGTCACTGGATTCACTAAGTAATTTAGTGTAACTAGTTTGGCACTGGTTGAAACTGAACAGAAGGCTACCCAGAAAGACAAAGCTTAATGTGGAGGTTCTGATTTAGCTGGTGCACTGTGCTTTCCCATCAAAATGGCACTTTTCCATGACCATATAGGATTGAGCTTACGTTCTCTATAATAGGCAAATTTCCCTGAATGGATGCAAGTCTGTTGAAGGAGTAAATATGAAAATAAATGTAATTAGGAAAGCTCCTTGTTAGGAACCATATATCCTTTTAGGCTCTTTGAGGTCTCTTGTCTGCCTCCAATTTTCACAGGAGCTGCAGCTAGGGTTTTCACATTTCATCAGTCTTAATACAAGCAGCTATGAGTACACCATTGACGAACTTGTAACAGTTTCACCCCTAGCAATAGATAAATGCTTCAAGGGCTGCTTCACTTGCAAAAATACTAACAACTTGCTTTTACTTAAGGCAGAAGCTGAGATTAGCACCAACGATTATGTGGTCAAATAGATGACTGTTAAACGCTGGCTCTGCCCCATACTGACTTACCTTATTTCCATGCTTAGCTCTTTTTTGCAATCTCTCTATATCTGACTATTAAAATAAATTCAAATACTGGAGGTTTGCAAGACTATTACCTAACATTTTCTGCAGTCCTTTTCAACAGGTGAAAGCAGGTGTACAACCAGGCAGGATTCTCCATGGGATTCCAGCTGTGGAAGTACACTGTGCTAAGCCAACACATAAAGGAAGCACAGATGAGCCCAGCTATCACTACAAATTGGGCTTGTATGCACCATGCTTCTAAATGGCCACTGGCTGCTTTATCTGTAACAGCAAAAATCTAGCAAAAAAAGGGGGGATAAGATTAAAAATCTTATAAAAATCTTATAAAATCCATTTTTAGATTTAGGGTTATTTAATCATTCATTACTTTATGCAACATCACTGAAACACCCTCTTGAATGTATTGATTCAAAGCATTTTGTAAGATATTGAAAAATCAGTAGAAGTAGCATGAGATGGTTCTGTCACAGCTATATGGGATTGTTATTGAAACCTGGAAAAGAGAATTGCAATGGAAGCCATTAAGCCAAATAAATATAACATGGCTTCACTTATAGATAATCTCTATATCCTCCAAAGGTCCTTTGTGCATATAAAAAAAGCTCAGACCATGGCCCTGGTCCTCACACATGCATATAGGAAACTGGAAAAGGGTATTGCATAGTGGAAGCCCATTGCCACCTGTGGGAGTGACAGCTTCAGACATCAGATTAATGTTTCTGTGCTGGTTGTGCAATCAGCAGTGAGAGAAAGGATAACTCTACCTCAGAAGGACTCAGAGCACCAAAGTAGCATTTTCGCCCCAAACCCCTCTCTGGAGGAATCCATTTGTCTCCATTACCAATACAGGGAGCCCAGGGAAACAAACCTTTTAACTGATAGAGCTCCATTACCTAGTTAGAAGGTAAGACATGTGAATATACTCTCTCCTCCTTCTGCTGCCTCTGTGTTTTTCAGTATCAGAGTGTTGCAGCATCAAGGCAGGTTACAGGACTCAGAAAAATCTACACAAATATGTAGGCAACAAAGATGCTCAGTATTCAAAGCCACATTTTTAAGATTAAATTCAGCTTTCTAGGACATAATCACTCATGTTTCAGGGCATAATCTATCTATAAAGAGGTCACTTACAGGGAATATTTCTACAGCATAATTCTTCTTCAAGTTTATATTTGCTTTCCTCCAAAGCAACCAGTATAAGTACATATAAGAGATGGACATGGGACAAGGATACCTGAACTATTTCAGTATGCCAATCTCCATTTTGTGGATTAATGGGTGACTCTCTGTTTGTTAGGATGCAAAAAACATGCATGCAACAACACCCCATATTTTCCTGTGCACATGGCAGAGATCAAAGTGTACTTAAATAACAGCATCGCCTAATCTTTCTTAGCCCAGGTATCAGATGAACTGCACCTTTGCCAACAAGTACTTCCTTTCAAATAGCATACAGTCAGACCCAAATGCTGCAAGCAAGGCTGAATTTTACTCATTTATTTCACTGACAAAGAGTGTTTAAGAGGCCTGAAGTACAAGGAGGTAGCTCAGTGTTGCAAGCAATATCTCAAATGCAACAGAGTTATGTCACACTTTGTCTCAATATGTAAAAGGAGTAAAGAATTTGTTGTGTGCTTTACTCAGTCACTTTAGCATCATCGTTACGTTATACAGTAATAAAAGTGAAGTCATCAGGGAAGTCACAGGGGGTCTCTGGTGACTAACTGCTGAGTCTCCTTAGGGTACTCATTTGTCATGTGACTCATTCATAGCTAAATGAATGGGAAAGTAACTCATGTTCTTGTTTCTTTAAAGGTAAGAAGAGATTTTCAGTTTATGAGAGTAGAGGCAACTCTTCAAGAGTCCATTTTTTTGTTTGTTTATTTATTTTCTTTCTGGTAAAGAATTATTAGAATAATATAGAAAAAACCTAAACACCACATTTCCTACATCATGCTCACAACAGGTCATTGCTGTAACTGAGTGCTTTTCATCAAATACATTTGACCCTGGAGATGATACATGTTATTACAAGAAATTTATGAAAAATATTCAAAATAAAATAAAAGAGGTTTAACTCATGTAGTTTTCAATTTTACCCTCTTTGCTTTGCAGGTTTCTATGAAATGTTAAATCACATCTATATTTAAATGGGCTTTTTGCAGCAAAGTTGCTACTAATGCAAAAGAAAAACATCTCAGGTGTTTAATAAAGAAAACATTGCATGAAGTAGTAGCAAAAGTAGCACATAAAGTTTTTGAACAACCAAAGAAAAACCTTCTTCTCCTAGTGCAAAATATTTTTTCCAGGTAGATGGGTCTAGGTAATGTGTGGGCAAGTGGACAAAAACATAGATGCAAAGTTAGCTGGATAATTTGGCTCAAGGTATGGCAAAAGTAGCACCAAATACAACCAGCAGTCACTTATTAGTGGTATTCTTCTGGGATTAATATAAGTCCCAGTACTGTTCGGTGTCTTTATTAATGATGTTGGACAACAGGACAGAGTACGCTCTCAGCAAGTTTGTCAACAGTATCGAACTGGACAGTCCCTGAAGGAAAAAGTTGCTATTCAAAGGGATACAGACAGGCTGGAAAAAGGGTCCTGTAGTAAGCTCATGAAGATGACCAAAAGTAAATGCCAAGTCCTACTGTTGGGAAGATAATTCCATGCATTACTACAAGCAGAGGTCTAACTAGATGGAAAGAAGCTTTGCAAAAAAGAAAAGGGCATAGGAGTACTGTGTGCTATGTCCAGTTTTGAGCTCCACCATACAGGACAGACACTTGACCACAGACTTGGAGTAAGTCCATTAGAGGACCATGAATATAGTTGGAGGCTGGAGCCCACAGCGTGCAAAGAGAAGGTAGGAGTGCTGAGTTCGTCCAGAAGAAAAGAAGGCTAGGGAGATGCCCTATTGCTATGTACAACAATGTTACAAGTTGGGGTAGAGAAGATTAAGCCAGGCTCTTCTCAAAAGTATACAAAGATCATAGAATACAGAATGATATGGAAGAGTTGGAAGGGACCTTTGGAAGTCATCTAGACAAATCATCCGCCACCACGGGAAGGTACATCTTTCACTAGATCAGACAGCTCAAATCCTTGTCCATCCTGACCTTGAATACCCCCAACAATGGGGCATCCACAACTTCTCTAGGGAGAATAAAAGACAACAGATATAAACCGGAACATGGAAAATTCAGTTTTGGAATAATGGGGAAAAAAAAACACTAAGAGGATGGTGAAATACTGGAACATACTGCATAGAAAGACAATGGAATTTCCATCCTTGGGGATATTCAAAACCTTATTAGGTATGTCCCCGAGCATCTAATCTGACTGGAGATGCTTTAAGAAAATTATGTGGGATACGTTACCTCTAGTCCAACCTAAGATATTTTTTTGATTCTGTGAGTAGCTCTATTCCTAATATTCTCAACATAGAGAACATTTAAAAATCAAGCCAAGTCCTGAGCATCCATCCATAGAACAGTAAATGAATATAACTAAAGTAGTAATTATTTATTTTTTTGGAGGAAGAACAATGCATAATCCATTGCACTCTTGGACTGATTTGAAAAAAAAATTGAATAAAAATTTGAAAAAAGAAAAAATGAAACAAGCACACAGACTTTGAATATCTTTTCTGAGCAGCAGTGTGAGTCAGTGATGGTATTAGTTCTCAGAACATTTTTATTCTGTTCTTGATACTCAGGCATAGTGTTGTCTCCCTTAATTGAAACTGTACCCTCTCATCATCAATGGAGGGATAGAGGTGTAATCTCAGACTTTAGGTGGACTACATCATTATCTATCAGTATAATGACAATAGAAGGGACTTAGAAAAACTACATTCCCAACCTTGGCTAGGCTTAGGTAATACAATGGAATTAATAAGCCATGTGAGCAATTTCTCATGGAGTAGTAGTCACCTCTTTCCAAACATGTTTTTTTAAAGTATAACTCATTTTTTCAAGAGAAGGGCCTTCTGATGGAACCAGAAAGATCCTACAGAATGGTACCTGTGCTACTGGCAGAAAGAAACGAAACAAAGAACAAAACCAGCGAGTTACCCAGAAGCAGTGTATGAATTCTGTTTAGCTCTGATGGGTAAGAATAATAGCCAGCTTGAATGTCAAAGAAAAAGACAACATCAGCAAAATGCTATTTATTGCCAGGAGGAAGTAGCTCATATAATAAGAAAGTTTAAGGACTCAAAGAGAGATTAGTACGTTTACTAGGATTGTACTTCACCAAAATTTCACTGTGAGGGAAATATTGGCAAGTGTTTGAAGCCATCAGGTTTGTGGATCCTGAAGGTAGAATGGAGGATGACTGCAGTTTAAGTGAACTCTTCATTTAGGTGCTTCTCAAAGGAAAAGTCTCTGTTTCAAGAAGCCCATTGACATGCATTGTCTCAAGAGAGAGGATAGCACTGTATACATTCACAGACTTGAAAAGATACTGAGAAAAGAATAAGTATATGGCTGGATGATGAAATAGGTTGAAACTCGAAGCCAAACTCTTCAAAGATATTTGCACAGCAATTTGCCATGCTGAGCTGGAATAAATAGCAACCTTTGTAATAAAATCAATTGTTGCCCTTGTAGGTATATTTCTGCTTTTTGAATATGTTGGAAAAAGGGACATGAGTAGTTGTGCAATTGTGAAGATGGAGTGAGGGTTTATCGTTTTCAGTGGACTTTCACCAAGTGAGGCAGAGCCATTCATTGGTTTGGTAAAGGGGAGTAGTCACTCAACCCAAGTCTTCTCCTTCAGTTAGTTAATTCAGAGTTCCAGATGAAGGAATCCATTTGTACATAGCATACATTTTTAACTTAATGTAAATATCTGCAGTTAGACACCATAAATCTTCATTTTCTCCTCGTAATTAAGTGTTGGTAGTCATTCAGCCGCAGTGAGTATTAATGAGGACTTCCTGAGGCCAAGCAGAGGCCAGTCCCCCAGACTGTATTTGAATCAGCTGGTGATTCTGACCAAAAATCACACTTGGAGAGTCACACTGGGTGGAGGAATCCAGCTTCCAGACCCTTCTCCTAAGCAAGGAACTGCCAGAAATTATGCAGTATTCTAACTGGGAAGGTGAAAACTGTCACAATTTGGTCTGTGTGAAAATGAGAACACCACAGAGAAATGTGGTAGGACTGGGGAAAATAAGATCAATCATATTAGACTGATGCAAAGCTGCAAATGTAATAGTATTTGGTTTATGTAATATAGAAGGTGGGACATTGTTTCTCTGCTATCAGTTCCCAAAAAGTAAGAAGTAATTAAATACTGAAATTTTGCATTTCTACCACCTCCCTCCTCCTTAAAAATCCAGTCCTAGGTGTAGTAATGCTATGTTTTAAGACCCAGTTGGCATCTGAGGTGCATGAAAGCTGCTTGCACACTTCCCCCAGTTCTTCCTCTTGGAGGAAGGGTAAAGAATATAGGGAGCAAAAATGCTAAAACCCTGTGGGCTAAAATAAGGAAATGTTTAATAAAGTAACACAGAGAATGAAGAAAACAACAGAACTAAGCAAGAAAATAGGATTAAACAAGAAACTAAATAGTAATATATATATATGTATACAAAAAACAACAGTGAGCCAGCCAGTGAGCAAACTGTTGCCCAGCAACTGCCGTCCCCCAACAAACACCTCTCAAGTTTGCCTGAGCCTTGGCTCCTGCACCAGGCATGCAGGAGTGAAGGTGTTCCTAGCACAGCCCCTCCCTGAGGCACTCACTGGTTACCAGCTGCTGCAATTGTTTTCACTGTGGTGCCCAAACCTAGCCCTGTGCCTTGCCCAGGCTCAGCTCCAACTCCTCCAGTGCCCATGGGCATGTCATTAGTATGGAACAAATACCCCACTGGCTGATTCAGTTGTCTGTTTTGGGTGTGGCCACTCTCTGCTTCTTGTGCAAAGTTAACCCTATGCTAGCCAAACTCAGGACACATAAACATAATCATGTTATTTAATTTTTTTTAATGGGACACAGGATTTTCAATGACGTGCAAATCAAGAAATCATCCTGAAAACTCAAATTATGTTTATCTACATAGAAGGCTTGTAAAATATGGGTTTTCTTCCCCTACAGCACAATCTCCTAAAGGCCTCAATATAAGCAAAGGTTATGTTCTATAATAGGATATAGCAACCTCTTTAAGCCTGAAGAAACCCATCACAGTTTATGTTAGCTAAGTCCTACTTGGTTTCTGCGTGTAAGCAGCTGGATACAGGGAACTGCTGTCTGCTGAATGGTCCATTCAGCTTCTGTTTGGGAGGATATGCATTCACACACATTACAGCATTTGAAACTGGAACAATATGAATTTCCAGATTCAGTTAGGAAGGTGTAGGTGTAATATGATTCTTAAACAATTAGAAAGAAACAATGAGAGGGCAGATTAGAACGAATCTCTAGCCCTATTCCTTAGCAACCAAAAATGAAATGTAAATGTGGTAGGAAAACCACATAGGCACAGCTTTTGGGAGCCATAGGCCTCACTTCTAGTTTCTCCTTGTGACTTAGGTCACAATCTCAGCTAGGAGAAGTTACTCAGAAAGAAACTGATTTTCCCATTTCAGCTCTGAAATTTAAATTGAAAAATAAGGGATGATTCAAAAAATTAGAACAATTCTTTGGAAAAGATAAATCTAATACAGTGGGGAATTGTGACTCTTAAAAAAAAAGAATGAGTCAAAGAGTATGGGCATAATTATGATAATGAAAACAGTCATGTTACTCTGGGAATGATTACGCCAAGCCTCTGAACATGGCCCATATAAATTTGTGTTTAGCTTAAACTTCAACAGTCTGAAATAAAAATAACTGTTCTTACAGTGAGAAGATAGGGAAGTGGGGAAGGGGAAGGCAGGGTCTTATCCCTCTACTCAGTTTAATATGACTAAAACATTTCAAATGTATATATATTGTGTATTGGCTGCTAGTCATATTTTAAAGTGGAGTAGAGTAATGTTGTCAAACTCTCAGTTTAGATGAAATCTCAGATCATTATTTAGTGCTTATATTAGAAAAACATGCAGAAAAAAAATCAACATCCCACCACTAACTGAAATCAGTATAGACTCTAAGGAACAGATTATGCTTCTAGATAAAGGTCTTGCTACTATCCAACAAATATATTTGTGAAGGAATTACTTCTCCCCTAGAACAAGAAAGCCACAATCTGCTCCAGCCTTAGAATGTGGGATGCGTGCCACCTCCTCTGTACCAGCTGGGCTTTTAACACTTGGTAACTTCCTACTTGCTGCAGTCTCTTCCCACTCACAACGTGGGTGGGAAGCTCCTGCTTTCTTCTATGGAGTGAACCTAAGATCTAAGGAGGGAACACAACAGCATGGGGAACTTTATGTCCCATTTATTCACACATCTTGACCTCCACGAAGGACTTAAGGTTCTGAGAAAAGCTACATTTTTTGCCTTTTTACTTTAATGTTTATTAAAGAAAACTCCTTCCTCGCTATACTTGATCTGTGTTCTGAAGAAGTGTAAAGGAACCCTAAAGATGGTGATTATTTTCCATAAGAACATAAAGATAAAAGAAATATCAGGTGAAATCTGAATTAAAATGCCAGGTTGGCTCAGCACTTCAGACTGCAATACTGAGTCTGTAACCGGAGCAATGTCTAAAGCAAAGTTATATTTGTTTTGCAGAGTTGTGTTACAAGTGAACACAGAATCACCAAGCAGTTTGTGCTGCACCTCTGGGAGCAGCTGCTTTGGGGGCATCAGGCTGATGCTCTAAGAGACAGGGAGATTCAGTGCTGCAACTCAGGCATTGTGTTGTGCAGAGGAACAGATCTCCTGGAAGGGTACCCAGCAGCCACCTCTCCAGTGCCTTCCAGATACCTAATACTGTGCCTGCTGCTATGACCCTTACGCATACCAAAACCCTGTGCTTCAGCCCAGTGTGACTGAGCCATGGCAAAGAACAGAAAGAACCTTTCTGCTTTCTCCCTTCTTAACTGTTTTAGGATGCTGCCTGCGTCTTTGAAATATCTTACACCTTTCTTCTGTCTGAGTAGAATAATACTATTTATATATGAGGTGTGAAGCCCAGGGAAAAGGAGGTTCCTCACCCCTCATCTCCATCTCAGCAACTTCCACTACTTTTCCACCTGAAAATGTCTCACAAAATCTGAACCCTCCACTCAGGATCTGTTGCATCTCAAGGGAAATAGCTATTATGGGCAGATTCATTCATCTTTCTTACTCCAACTAACACTCTATTTTATCAAGTAGCATCAAAATATCCCAGTAAGACACATTCCTCAGATAATGTGTTGTTGAATCACACGAGTGTGTTTTTTCTCATTAATATACCAAAGCTCTCTTAAACCTCCTTGATATCTTACAAGAGTCACAAGAGATTTTCCCACAGTATTGGATGTCCCCAGTATTTTGAAATAATGTATTTCAAAGTACTTAAGGAATTAAAAAAAATTAACTAAAAAAAATCCAGTGGGGAACAATTTCTCAGAAAGTCAACTAAACTATTAATTCTCAGTATGTGAATTAAAAAAAAAAAAAAAGACATTTTGAAACTATCAAAACCACTTTTCTGTATTGCAGTCAAAGCCAGTTCTTGATACAGAGTTTTTCTTTTGTTTTCAACTTTCATTTCTTTCTTGTTTTGTCAAGAAAATATTTTAAGCGATTTTTCTTTGTCAAGGGAAAAATGTTTTACCTCTGTGTTCTTCAGACTCAAAAATGGTTACACTCAAGTAAAGCTGAAAAAAGAATTGCACAACAGTTAGGCAATGACAAGCACAGAACTTTTTCTCCTATGGCAGAATAAGATTCTATCCTGGTTTGGGCTGGAGCAGAATTAATTCTGCTAAGATGGTATTGCTTCTAGCCAGGGTTCCGTTAAAAGTGACTGTATTCCTCTGAAAGCTGGCAGTATGTTTTCAAAACACGTTATCATCTTCTAATAGCTTAAGCCAGAATGTTTGGNTCTAAAAGTCATGAGAAGCTGAACTGAAAGTACATCAGCAATTTCTGTTGCATCTGTTCTCCTACCAGAGACAGGTGTGGATGAAAATATATAGACATTTAGATCTTATCAGTTCAGGAGGCAGCAATTATGAATTCAAATTCAGACCTTCATCAAGATGAAACAACTGGAATAGACACCCCACATCAGGCTGGGCAGACTGTGAGTCATGAGGAAGGAGGAGCTAGGTCCAGTAGTTCATAACCTATATCTGACCACTGAAAATCTGGACTCATCTATTTCCTGTATCACTACAGATTACTGAGAAAAAAGTCTCAGTGTCTAAATTTAAAAATTGTGATTCCCAAAACTGGCTCAGTGAGACTAAGTGGTCTCTGGAGGTTTCCTCTGTGAAAAATAGGTTAAGGATTTGACTTGTTTGCTATTACACATAAATTGTGCGAAGGCACATACATATCTTCCCAACACCTCTTTTCCAAGCTGTTAATACTATCCTTTTGTACATACCAGGAAATGTAAGATGCACACAACTGCAAATAGGAGGGTAGACGTGTCAGTGAGATAATGTCTTTATAGAGCTGTGCCCTGTGGAGTTTAAGTGTCCAGAAGCACAAAGAACCTGCCTAATCCTAGTGCCTTTAATAGCCCCATCCTAATTGTAAGAGGTGGTGGAAGGCCTTTTCCATTCTTAAAACAAGAGAAGGTAAAGGTATAGGGTTATACAAGCATCAGCTCACTAGCTCCTAGATCTCTTCTTGAATTTGTAGCATTCTGTGCTGATTTTCAAGACTATTTCTACTGCATATAGTGTAATTTCTTCTACTAAATGTGATTTTTAGAGGTTCACTTTTGCATCTTTCAACTCCCCCATACACTCTGTTTTTTTAGAAAGCACTTTTATTCTCTTGGATCTAGAGCACTATTGAGTTGGTACTAAAATTGTTTTTGCTTTTGCTTTTGCTCTCTTTCATCTTTTTAATGGTATTTCCCACCAAATTTACTTGCAGATCCTAATACTTTGACAATTAAAGAACCAGGAGGTATGTATGAGTAGTCATCTTGCAGTCAGTTTTCCCAGAGGAGCAAAAAGGAGTACTTCCTCACCAATTTATTTAACTTTTTGCGTAGCTACCTGCATTTCAAAATCTATTTCTATGATTCTTTAATGGACATATATGTCTTAAGCATTTAAGGAGCTTCACAAGGATTTAGTCATGCAATTAGTACATAATAGAAATTCATACCAATAGAAATTATGTGGTTAATTCCATATGCAGTTCTTGGATTTTTGTTTTAACTATAGCTGGGCAATTTGTATTTGCTGAAATGTGGCAAAAGTTCTCTGCTAAACATCAGTAGGAGAATTATTAGACTTGTTTGCATGGTAACTCGCTTTTACAGAACTGAGCCCATGTTGCTCTCAGCTTTCCATATTAGGCCTGATATATTGTGTCAAATTTTTTAACCTGTGGTTTCCATCAAAAGATATATGACAGCTGTCTCTGCTCTACACCCTATAAAATGTTTAAGTATGCACTCACTTGACCTGACCTTGCTATTTCTACTGTTCTGATTTGTTTTCTGCTGATTGAGAAAGGTTAGGGAAGAGTTTGGCACCATAAACTATTTTTCTGTCAAACACCACTGGGTCATCCACCAGAATTTTTTTCAGCTCCCCTAAAACCAACAAGGTAATTTTTTAAAAAGCAAGTCTTGTTTAACAAATAAATAAATCAATCTCTGAACTTCATCAGATTAACTTTGATCCTTACTCTTCTCCTGTTATGTCCAATAATATTTTTGTTAAATATTTTGTTAAACATCTGGCTGAACCATCAGGCATTTCATTACATACAGTACATAAGTACACCCATCTCAAACTATCCCAACTCCCAAAAAGAGATTAGAAATTATGGTCTCAAACTGTTTCTGAAATAGCAGACTAAAATTATATTGCCCTAGATTTTGTGTTGCTAACCAGATTCTTGACCATGAAGCAAATAAGAAGTTGAACCTTCAACTACATATATCTTATGTTTAATAGATATTATGAATATATAGATGTGTATATATATGTGCTATACATGTAACATGTTATATATATATAGATGTATTTATGTGTGTGTGTGTATAATATGAAAAGAGAAATAACTATTTGTATTAATTTTATAGGTTCCAAAGAAAAATTGTGAAGAAGCCCATCTTAAAAGCAAGACTTGCAGGACCTAACTAAACTAGGACTTGCTTCTAAAAACAAACGTGTGGTATTATCCAAATGTCTTGGTGTGAAAATGGTTACTCTGCAGACTTTAATTAGGATAAACAGGACACCAGTAAGCTGTATAAATGCTGTGGTCTAGACTGCAGAGTATCCTTTCCAGTATATAAAAAATCCCAGAGGATGAGTATTTGGGAACACAAGATATCAACTTGCACTGGTTGTGATGAAGTACATCAACTGAGTACAGCAGGATTTGGCAATTGTAAGAAGGATAAGGAAAGTGAGAATTTCAAGACATTCATAAATACACTTTAAGCAATAACCTCTGTCTCAAAGCAGGATGAAAGTGATGGACTAGCCCGAGCCTCACATTTTTAAAAGGTCAGTCATCCAGTTGCTTACACAAAAAATGTCACAGTACTTATGTTCCTAATTTTAACACACAACTGCTACAAAGAGTTTCCAAAGTGGGTATGTATGTATTTGACTGACTGAATTTCACTTTCTGTTACATCAGTCATATCCTACTCAAGACAACTGAGATAAAGCAAAATAGAATTGGTGTAAAAGACAGGAGAATCAGACATGTAAACTGATTTTTTGAGAATAAAGTACTTAGCTTACAGTCTCTGAATTTATAATATGAATGCTAAAGTAGGTGCCATTTTTTTTATGTATGTTTCTGTGCATTTTTAAGCTGTATTCTAGATATCTTCTAAATCTTGAATTCTACTCAATAGCAAAAAATCCATATAGGTGAAGATATTGGCAGACAGAGGATTTCATTTTCCAGTGATCTGAACTTAACATTTTCATAAGCTTCTCTTATGGTCCATATGCACAATAAGAACAGAATCAATCTCTGTTGGTTTTATAGCCAGTCTTGGAGTCTTAATACAGAAGAATGCCATTTGCCCTCATCAGAGTAAGATACTGGTTGTCTATGTGACACTGGTGCCTGTGCTCACATGCACATCTCCTGAGCATTGCAGGCATACTTCTGAACTGTAGCGAGTACAGAGAGCAGGGGTTTTCATCTCTGTGTGCAATCTAAGGCTTTTTGCCTTCTCTTTGACCATCTCAATGCAAAACAATATGTATTCCTTTTAATCTCTGACAAAAGTCAGGGTTGCATATGTGTAGGTATTCTTCTGTGAATGGAGCGTGCTAGCCGCAATAGAAACAGAGTGCTGAAAATACTTAAATAGAGACTTCAGACAAACACATGATTAGGTATAGGAAGAGCAGTTTATTATGACTTTACCACCATAGCAATTAGTTCACGTGATTTATGGAACTGGTAACTTCAGCAAGGATGCAAACAGCTGCAGCATTGTCAGTTATAATGAAGCTAAAGCCCAAGACCAGATTGACATGACAGACTCAAGTGTGACCTGCTGCTCTGTAAAGACCCTTATATTTATGATACTGGTATGAATACTAGGTGCTGTGCTACTTAAATCACACTAACAGCAGAAAAATGAACAAACAGTACAATAACTAAAAGCAGAAAGGTGCAGAGATAAATAAAAATCATAGAATCATAGAATGTTAGGGGTTGGAAGGGACCTAGAAAAATCATCTAGTCCAACTCCCCTGCCAGAGCAGGAACACCTAGACGAGGTCACACAAGAATGCATCCAGGCAGCTCTTGAATGTCTCCAGAGAAAGAGACTCCATAGCCCTCCTGGGCAGCCTGTTCCAGTGCTCCGTCACCCTTACTGTAAAGAAGTTTCTCCTCATGTTAATACTAAAACTCCTGTGGCCCAACTTGCTCCCATTTCCTCTTGTCCTAACATTGGATGACATTGAGAAAAGCCTGGCTCTCTCCTTTTGACACTCACCCTTAACATATTTGTAAACATTAATGAGGTCCCCTCTCAGTCTCCTCTTTTTCAGGCTAGAGAGACTCAGCTCTCTCAGCCTGTCCTCGTAGAGCAGATGTTCCAATCCTTTAATAATCTTGGTGGCCTTGTGCTAGACTCTCTCCAGCAGCTCCCTATCCTTCTTGAGCTGGGGGGCCCAGAACTGGAAACATTATTCCAGGTGGGCCTCACCAGGGCAGTGTAGAGGGAGAGAATACCCTCTCTTGATCTGCTGGCCATGCTCCTCTTAATAAATCCTAGGATGCCATTGGCCCTCTTGGCCACAAGGGCATATTGCTGGCTCATGGTCATCCTCCTATCCACCAGGACTCCTAGATCTTTTTCCCAGGGCTGTTCTTCAACAGATCAATTCCTAGCCTGTACTGATACATGGGGGTTGTTCTTTCCCAGATGCAGTACTTTACACTTACCCTTGTTAAATTTCATCAAGTTTCTCCCTGCCCATCTCTTTAGCCTGTCCAGGTCACGCTGGATGGCAGCACAGCCTCCTGGTGTGCCAGGCACTCCTCCAAGCTTGGTATCATCCGCAAACTTGCTGAGGGTACACTCTATCCCTTCATCCAGATCATTGATGAATATATTGAACAGTACTGGATCCAGCACTGACCACTGGGGAACACCACTAGTCACAGGCCTCCAGTTAGACTCTGCTCCACTGACCACAACTCTCTGGGTTTTGTCCTTCAGCCAGTTCTAAATCCATCTCACAGCACAGTCTCCCAATCCACACTTAAGTTTGGTAATGAAGATACCATGGGAGAGAGTATCGAAAGCTTTGCTAAAGTCAAGAAAAACCACATCCACTGCCTTCCCCTCATCTATCCATCTAGATATGCCATCATAAAAGGTTATCAGATTAGTCAAGCATGACTCCCCCTTACAGAATCCATGTTGACTACTCATGATAAGCCTCCTTTCCTCCAAATGATTGGAGAAGTTGTTCCATCACCTTTCCAGGGATGGACATGATGCTGACTGGCCTATAGTTACCGGGGTCATCTTTCTTGCCCTTTTTGAAGATTGGGATAACATTGGCCTTCCTCCAGTCCTCAGGCACCTCTCCCGTTCTCCAGGACCTCTCAAAGATTATGGAGAGTAGCCTAGCAATGACCTCTGCCGTTTCCCTCAGCACTCTTGGGTGCATCCAATCCGGACCCATGATGCTTTCCTCTTCAGCAGCACCAAATGGAGCTACAGGTTTGTAGCCTGTTTTTATGTATTTGTATCTGTAGCCACAGCATTTCATAAAGAAGTATGTACAACATCTTGAAATTACATTGGTGGGGAATGACATCCAAATCTTAGCCTAGTGCTGTAGGCATAAGCCTCATTTTTTAATAATAAGGAATGTAAATGAGAGTATCCACACCAAACCAAAGGAATTGTGTCATTGGGAAAGTCAAATGCAAAGCCTAAATCCTGGGAACCCGCAGATGTTAACATAGTTTGAAACAATTAAACCAGCTGACTGCAACCAGCATTGTGTTTTTAAAGCATAAAAGAGAGAAATTAAATCTAGCCCCCAACTCAGAGTTTCTGCATGTGAACAAACAGCTTTATGTAACTCTACATTTGAGTATTTTTTGAATCTTTGCAGGAATTAGTCACTAGTGTTTGACTCATTGTCAACACGTCATAAAAATGCCTACATTAATAATTTATTTGTGCTCTGCTTTTCCCTCTCGAGTTACAAATATTAAGAATATCATGTATATTTGATTTTTTTCTCTGAATTGAAAGCAAAAAATTACCTCAGACACTGAACTGGCACAGCATACCAGTATGTATCCTCTCCACAAACTGAAAGAGCATACATGCTGGATTCAGGAAGCACAAGTTTGCGTTGGGAACGTAAAGATGTGTCTGTGGGGAAAAGGCAGAGTAAAGAACCACTGAAGAATAAGAGATTCCAGCTTTTTCCAGCCACCTTCAGCTATCTAGCACATGCAGGAAAAGTCTCTGCATGCTCCAGTGCTCCACTGCACTTTTGCATGCTCCTGTACAAACACACAGGCAGATGAACTGGCAAGACAGAGTGCTTCTTGCACCCATTAAGGAATGAGCAAGACATAACCTACCTCTGTATAATGAATCAGCGATACTCATTTACACTAAAGCATTGTCTATTATTAGCAAGAATAAGCAGCATAGTGGGAGTAGAGCAAGTAAATCTTTTTGTCTGAAGGATCTTGGTCATAACAGCTAGCTGCCAGTGTGCACCTCCTTACTTCACCTACTGGATCAGGGTCACTGATGAGCCTTCTGATGTAAAAAACAATCAGGCAGGTTAAGTAATCTGAGTAAGATGAGTAATCTTACTCATTAACAGGGATAACATTTATTTCTTCATGGGATTGCTCCTGTTTTGAAAGATATAGCACCAACTACAGAAATCTTCTGCCAGTGCAAAGGGAATCAGATGAGAAAGGGAAATATTATAAGGAAGAGTCTGAAGTTTTTCCTCCAAGAGGTATTGTACACATCCACAAGCTCAATATATCTCTCTAGAAGGGATGACTGAGGGAGAGAGTGCAGAAATGCTCTTCAGAGTTGTGCTAAAGAAAATACCACTTGAGGAAGGGCCAAAGCAACACAGTAGGTGAAAGAGAATAATACATCCAGTGGAAGTGGAAATGGATGTAGTGCATCACCATTTATTTGCTGATGCAGGTACTGAAGATAGATTGCCACTAGTTGTGAGCTAGATTTCATCTCAGTGCAGTGTGTCCCTGCTATTCAAGCAGCCACTGTAGGCATGAAATTACATGAAAGATGCATCTACAAAGTGATTCCAATGCGGAGAGCTGCCTAAGAGATTTATTACACTGTAAAACTAGAATTCTTATTGATCCTTGCTACTAAAAATGACATCATTATTAATAAAAATGTAACAGGAGAGATAAAAATACACAAAATAATAGCATATTAACCTAAATAACACCAACGAATTGTACAGTTTAGCATAAAATTGAAAACAACTTGGTAAACACTGTGTGGTTAATTCATTCTAGGAGCAGTCAAGAATCATGCATTATGCAACAGTGCAACTGCTAACAACAATCTCATGAAGATAATTTAAAGTAGAGCTGGACAAGCTCCAGGAGATCTGCCTAGAGAGTAAATGCTGAGATTTTCTTTTCTTTTCTTTTTACATGAAAGAGCTCTGAGTTGCTTGGCTTGCTGTCCCAGGTAAGGCAAAGGATCATTTTAAAAATTAAAGAAGAGCTAAACATCTAATAAATAATACAATTATAGACATACAGTTGGTGAAAAAAAACCAAACAACCAAATCCACAAACCTCCCAAACACATACATCTCCCTGTCAAACAAGCCAACAAACAAAAACCCACTAGGTAAGTCCAAACAGCTTGGAAAAAGGAAAACATTTGAAAAAATAAAAGAGACACAGTATGTTGCCAAATGTTATTTATAAAATGAAAAGTATTACGCTGCAGAAAAGAGTCCAAAGAAATTCAGACAAAGACAGATTAGACTATAAATTTTTCAAAGCTGACATTATATTTTATATCTCTCTAAATACTTTATATTTACAACCTATATCAATAAAATCATTAGGATAAAAGTCTTTCTTATAATAATTAGGAAGAGACATCACTAATGAGAGTGGGAAGCAATGCTTCAGTTCAACCAGAACTGCTTAATACAGAAATTACTTGTGGACGTTTTTTAACCTGTAAAATGCAAGAGATCAGAATAGCTCCTCTAAATGGTCTCCTGTGGTCTAAGAACCTGCAAAACTTGGATATTGTAGCTGAGAGATGCTTTTCCTTACTTTTCATCAACAGGATGAGGGAAGAAGCATCCCTGAAGTCATTAAATAAATAAATAGATAAATAAATAGCATTAGTCCTGACAAGGACTGAGTCAAGGACACTATTTACAGTCTGAGTCCCTGGCTTGGGACAGTGCCCTTAGCAATGCTGTGCTGTCCCATACTCAGAGATCCCACCAGCTGCTGGAAGAACCTGACATCAGAGACAGAACTGGCAAGTATGGTTCTGTTTTACTCATCAGGTTCTGGTGCAAAGGGGCTGGTATTTAGAAGGGAAAGGTCTACATGTCTTCTGTTAATGGTTTCTGGCATATGGTAAAAGGAATCCAAAAAGGAAGAACATGTTCCTTCCTCCACCTCTGCTACTACAGCAAGTAAGGGAACAGTGATCTGTTGTGGTTTTCCCACTACCACAAGAGTCCTTTAAAGATTGACAGTTAAAGGCCAATCAAGATTGTATCAGTATTCCTACTAACTGATGTCCAGAAGGACACTGTCATCTATGAACTTGTCTCTGTCTCTTTGCTCTGCTGCTATTCTCTGCCTCTAAGAAATGCAGCTGGCAATTTTCCCTAAAATGCTTGTAGTAAATCAGGTTGTAAGTAGACTCTCTGCGGTCCCAAAAGGACAGACAGGCTCATGTTCTTCAGTCTGTCTACTCAGAAGCAGTGAAAGCTGGCACAGGGAGAAGTCCAAGTATGTTCATAAAGAATTCTGTTAGTTTTACTAGTGGTATTCATTATATTTTACTCTCACTATTCTGTCTTTCTCAGACTGATGTAGAGCCTCTTTGGAACACTAGATACCTCTCACCCTTTCCCAAGTTACTTCCCTTTCTTGCCTCATGCCTTCCTGACCTACTCACTTCTAACTCTCAAACTGCCTCTAGCACTGCTCTTCATGTAAGCCTTCACTGAAATTCATTAATGCCTAGTACAAGAATTCATCTCAAAGACACTGCAGTACATGTTTCTTATGCATTGGCACAGAGCATTAAGGACAAAGACACATTACACAGTAACGTGATTGGTTTTATTCCCCTGTTTATAGCCTAACAAAAGCTAGAAATTAGCTTTCAGCTCATTTCTTTTCTGCCTTTTGCTAGCTTGCTTTGCAATATTTCTTGAGGACTCTTGAATACTTCAGAAGCACCTCAGCTCTTGAGATCCAATAATCTTAATGCTGCAGCATCTTTTGGCACACATTTTACTGCATGCTTAGAGAAGAGAGGTTCATACAGCCCTAAGCTCCTCTTTCCTATAGTCTACATGTACCAGACTTCATATATTACCCATGTGTATGTCCTGCTGCTGCTTGAGGATGAGGCTGTTCCAAGAAATGTGCCAGGCAGCAGCAGGAACAGTGCTTCTCCACAGAGAAATATGAGTGAGGAGCTGAGGATGAATATGGTACAGGCAGTGCTGTTAGTGTCAGGGCACCCTCCTGCACTGCCTGAGTACCTGGGGATAGTGACCAGGATGAGTGATGCTGAGCTAGGCAGAACTGGGGCTCCTGGACCAGAGGCAGGGCTGTGGTAGGAACTGTGAAGGCAGGTCAGGGCCAGTAGCCAGGGCGGTGGTGCCTTCAGGACCATGCCAAAGTGCTCTGATTCTCTGTGTGTCAGTCCTTCTAGCCCCTTCTCTGCCTGCAGAATAAAATTGTCTTTCACCAGTGGATTTCAGCTTTGCTTTGTGCCAGTTGAGACATACTGGCCACACACACTGCAACTGATTCATTCCGTTTTTCCATCTGTTTCTCTTAGCTCTTCACATACCCTCTCAATCACGAAGGCAGGTGGATGAACTTACCTATCTGCATGTCTAGACTGAAATTAGGCACAAACATGTGCTTTATTCACCTCATTGCTTCTGCCTACCAGCAAGGCTTTACTTACAGGCAGTTTAACCACTGGCAAACCAGGAGGGGACAAACTTACTCCCTCGTGCCTTCATGCTCCAGAATGTCTGCATGACAAACACGAAGGCATCCACAGCTAAATATATGCAACTTCCTGTGGGAAACACACCAAAGTATGAAGAATGGAAGATGATAAAGCAGAGGGATAACACCAGAGACTGAATTTTGAGAGACATATTTACCTGGAGTTTTCTGCTAAAGATGAACTCACTTTCTTATCTCTGCTGGCTGAATGCCTTGCCCACTGTCCATTGTTGTTTTAAGTACCCACTTAAGGTGCCTTTGTACTGCCTGGAGCAAGGGAAGCCAAACAAGTTTTTCTGCATTCTAGACTATTGTTTCCCTGCAGCTCAGAGATGACTCATCCTAGCCCTGCCATGTGCTGCTGCACATGGCTTCTGTGGGCATAGTCTGGAGTTAGCCCCTCCTTTGTCCTAATGCTATTGGATTGTTGCCCTCAGCTTCTTCCCTACTGGCTAACCAGCTGGAGACCCTGCCCCTTCCTGTGTACTGACCAGCCTCCTACTCGGGCCCCTTAAAAGCC
>VWZO01014879.1:0-19972 GCA_013396975.1 Bucco capensis
ATATAGGGCCTTCTGTGCCCTTCAGGAGGGCAATTGCAACTGCATTCCATGAAAAGCAATAGCAAATAATTACTCTTATTCTCAAGTGATAGATTTAAGAGAATGAGATTCCCAATCTTAAATTCATTAGACAAGCAGCTCTCATTTCCTAGTCTTAAGAAAGAATCAGTATTTATCGGAGAAGTAGCTCCTATCTTTCATTACTGATGTGTGCATGCACCTTCCCTTCTGCTTGGTAATACCAAGCAGTGAGCTAAAGACATTTTCAGGATATCCATCTATCTCCAGGTGCAGGTGTAATACCCTCCTCATGAACACTGGTCGTTTCTTCGAGATGCCTCTAAATGCAAAGTTCACTGAGAACCAAGGAACACTGATGCTCATTTACACAAGAGATTCTCCATGTGAATGTAAGCACTCTCCAACTGACAGTTCTCTGATCCAGTCTGAGGAAAAACTTCATGCAGGGACAGGTACAAGAGCATCACATAGGACAATCAGCATTTTAAATCTGAAATACAACGAAGTTGGCCTGTAGTAACTTGCATGCCAATGCTTGGCAGCAAATGGTCTTTACAATCTAAATCTTTAAAAAAAAAAGCAAAACTATCACAGTCCTTCTTGTGGGTTATTAAACACTGATAAATTACTGTGGAGAGGGAGGAGGAAGGGATTCGTATTTGTGACTTCAAACAACAAAGAAAATCTTCATGCATTTTTGGTACAAATCTGAACACAACGTAGCAAAACCTGAAATCAGACATAACAGCAGCACTGGTTCCTCTAACCAAAAGACAGATACCGGGACCCTTTGGTCCTCAGAAGCCTGCACTCTTTGCTAACTTTTAAGAGCTATCACTCCACATTCTCCTGATTAAATACAGAGGTACTGGCTGGCTGTAACGATCAGGAAAGCTTGCCAAAACGATGCTAGCACAAGGAATGTGTCAGGTGACAGAACAGTGCCTCCAAGGACCCTGGGACCCGTCGACCTCTGTTACTATATCCTCCTGGCCTGCCACTGTAGAGTTAATTAGAAACATATGTAGTATAGAGATCAAGCAGAGGCAGTAGACACAGCTTATTTGCACAAGAAAGGAATAACTCAAGTGGGAGGTAAATAGGGTAGAATCAGGAACAGATACAGATCAGTTACATGAATATGATCAGTTATCTGAGCTATATGCACTTCTGAAATAACTACCTAAGAAGCACAAACGCAAGACTGATAAAAAACCTTAACTGTAACACTGGCAAACTGACTTACTAGAATCTTTACAGGGAGTGCAAGACTCCGATGACAAGCAAAATGCCATTCATCTGTTCAGACATTATGATGTAGACCACTCCACATGTTCCTCTGAAAAGCAAACTATGTTGCTTTCACCTTGTATGTTTGGTAAGACTTTAGGACAAGCTAAAAATGCTAATTTGTTTAATCACAGTTCCTACTGATGTAATTTATGGTAAACAAATCCTTTTAACAGTGAATTTCCCCCTCCTTCCCAAAATGACATTTGCTCTAGGAAAAGTGTCTGTTACAGGTGGAACCAGAATTTTTAAGTGCAGATATTTCAGTCTAGTGAAGATAATGTACCATAATTTGGAGATGAATGACTGAATATAATACATCGAACAATTCAAGAAATTTAAATTGTAAAGTAAGTTCATGGCTGGAAGAGAACTCGGCTGAGTTGTACTCATGCACAAGTACAACTCAAGAGAACTTTGCATTCCTACAATTTTGTTCTCCTACATCCTCATTAGAAACCAAGAGCTTTCAATAAATTAGTGCAGGACAGCTGCCAGCACATACTCCCCAACAAACTGGTGTTAATGTGTTTCTTGTTTAATAGGCATTAGAAAATAGGCATACGTAGCATTTTCAAAACATATGGGTACAGGATGCGTCCCTGACCAAAAGATTTAAAAATGTTTCAGCTGTTCGATTACAACGATTTCTAATCAGACACAGAAAAATCTAGATGCAGCCATGCTGTTCAAACCTTTCCAAATCCACACCCATTCTGTGTTAAGTTATGGCTATGTCCACACAGTGTAGGCTGAGCTCCCCATGGCTTCCTAGCTCAGTTTAACAAGCCAGCAATTAAAGGCAGATATTTAGAGGAAGCAAAACTGATTGGTTGCAGAGGGATTTCTGGACATTTTAACTGATACCTACTGAAAATACATGAGAAGGATTTCAAACTCGGAAAAAATTGACTGCCGAAAACCCTGACAGATATATAATGCCACAACAGAAATACTACACATTATGTCACATCTAACAATGCACTTTTGCCACATTACACAGATGTTTTTGCTACACTGCAGTAGCAAATACAGTCCCTTCTCTCTTTCCCTTTTCCTCACTCTAAATTAATGAAGAACAAAATTAAAGTAGGTGTTTTGTGGCCACCACCTCTATGCAGAACACAAGTTTTACCCTAAACTGAAGTCAGTCTTGCCTCAAAGATGAGGAAAATAATATTCTTGAGACTGAATAAAATTATTAGTTGCTTCCTCAAACTCATTATGAAAGGGCCTGATTCCCACAGGTTTACCCAGAATAATTAGCAGTAACAAATACTGGTAGGCTTCAGTGTGTAGGTCAGCCTGTGGGATTAGTCACAAAGGTTTTGTAAATTTCAGAAGATAATCTACACAGATGTTTGGGACAAGGGGGGAAAGAGCTACAAAATGGATGCCGCCAGATTCATTAAGTAGTTTAGAATTTCCAAGACTCCCACTACCAATACATTTTATGGAAAAAGTCATGGAAGTCAGATGGTAAAAAAATTATATACCATAAAAATTGCAAACTTCTAGACAGCACTTAGAATCATACAATCATAGAATGGTTTGGGTTGGAAGGGACCTCTGGAGGTCATCTAGTCCAACCCCTCTGCACTGGGCAGGGACATCCCCAACTAGATCAGCTTGCCCAGAGCCCTGGCAAGCCTCGCCTTGAATGCCTCCAGGGATAGGGCCTCAACCACCTCCGTGGGCAACCTGATCCAGTGTTCCACCACCCTTGTGGTGAGGAACTTCTTTCTAATGTCCAGTTTAAATCTACTCCTCTCCAATTTAAAATCATTGCCCCTTGTCCTTTCACTACAGGCCTTTGCAAACAGGCCCTCTCCAGCCTTCTTGGAAGTTCCCTTTAGGTACTGGAAAGTCACTAGTAGGTCCCCCCGAAGTCTTCTCTTCTCCAGTCTGAACAATGCCAGCTCCCTCAGCCTGTCCTAGTAGGAGAGGTGTTCTAGCCCCCTGATCATTCTTGTGGCCCTCCTCTGGACCCGCTCCATCAGATNCGGTCAGCCAGCCAGTTTCTTATCCACTGAACAGTCCACCCATCATATCCATAGCTCTCTAACTTAGCCAACAGAATGTTGTGGGGGACCGTGTCAAAGGCCTTGCACAAGTCCAGATAGATCACATCCACAGGTTGTCCCTTGTCCACTGAGGCAGTCACAGTATCGTAGAAAGCCACTAGGTTTGTCAGACAGGATCTGCCCTTAGTGAAGCCATGCTGACTTAAAACAGTGGTAATGCAAGAGGGAAATTGTAAACACACTAACAAGAGTTCTTCATTCTTAATAAATAGGACAGGGTCACAAGGGTTTACTTCTGGAACCCATAAAGTCCCTAAATAGCTAATTCTTTCTGGAAAAAAATCTGAGGTTTTATTCCGTTTTACTCTTAGCAGATTAGCTCATTCTCCATTGCATACCATTTTCAGTTGAAACAAACCCCTTTTAAGGACCTAAGATTTGGTTTTTATTGACATGATAGAATACTATGTAGCATATGTTCTTCCAAGAGAGTACTACTAAGCAACATTAAACACAGAAAATGTGTTTCTTAGGAGAAGTACATAACAAAACCAGTCAGGAAATTGGGCCATACAGTAGCTCCAGAATATGAAGAAAATATCAGATTAAGATCAAGAGCTTTCACTTCTAAATTTCTACTTTACAGTAGACCACAAAAACATATTTACTATCAGCTTGCTAGAGGAAAGATGGGGCTATATTGTCACCTTTACAAGAAAGCAATCATCCTCCTCACTAGGCAGATTTTTAGTTCATTGGATCTGACACAAAACTGACAAGTGCTGCTTGTTCATGTTTTCATGAATAATAATTTTATAGCACTGCTCAGGTTGGTAACTTCAGAGATTTTAAGTAACAAATGCTACCTTTGTGACCAATGCAACCAAATAGTGAATAAGGCAACTGTAACTGCATAGTACATTAGTAAGCAAATGCATTGTAATAGGTGATTAAAACAGCACTTTGTTCTGACTGTGGTGCTAATTAGAAACTCATTTGCATATTTTAAATCCATAATTGAGCAGAACCCATGCTACCAAGAGTCCAAGGCTCGTTTGACTTTTTAGGAACTAATGTACTGACCTCAAGAGCTGAAAAACCAAAGAGTGAGTGGAAGCAAAATGCCTGTAAATACACCCTGCCCTCTGTTACTTTGGCCAAATAATGATGTGTGTTCACGTGAGGTGTTTTTTTGCTGAAGATGCCACTGCAGAACTGGCTAGGTACTCCTGCTGCCTAACAGGGCATTACCAGTGCGCTTTAGGAAGTAGGATGTGACACAGCAACTGATTTTGAGACTCTTTCCCTCCTTCCTTTTCCTAGTTTCTTTTTGCCCTTTCCAAACCCATTGCTTTGGTTTTTGAGACAGAAATCTACACTCCATAGTAGCATACTTAAAAATTCAACCTTAGACACAGCAGATGACTACCACCTAAGACCTAACATTTGCAAAAAGACTTGTATTCATTAAAAACGAAGGAAAAAAAAACCCAAGCGAGACAGATAGACTGCTTTTCATAAGTAATACCATGTAATATTTGTATCAACAATATTTATGCATCAAGTTCTGCATCAGTAATATACAACAGAGTATCATGTGTGTCCCAAGGAAATAAAAAATCACTACAAAACCCAGAGGAAAAATCAAATCTTTTCCTCTCAATTTGAGAAAGCAACTGATGAAGCCTCAGCCCAATGTTGTATCCACTATGTCATTATTTTATATTCAGTGTCTCTCAGATAGTACTTAAACCCCCTTGAGCTACTGTCTAAACTGAAATATTCACTATCCTCAGTATTCAGTACTACTAAAAATACAACCTGAAGTCACAAATGGAATTTCTCCTTCCTCATTTTCACTAAGCAAAATTATTCCTACACTTGTGTAGACACCCCCAACCACTATTCTCTGATGTTCTTACCTGATATGAAACTTGTAGGATTCTGTACAGTCATACCACACATACTGCTATTTATGGGGTTTTTTTGTTGTTTGTTTTTGGGGTTTTTTAAGTCAAAAAACAGGAATCTGTGTTACCGTATCTCTGTGGCATGGCAAAATCTTTGGTATTCTGCCCAATAAATTAGAAATAGGAGCATCTTTTTACAGTGTTTAGATATGGTGCAGAACAAAACCAAAAAGAATGATTTATCAAACTAAACATAATTTATGAAATTATATTTAACAAAGTTTAACTGTGGCAGTAGGCCTGCAGTATCAGGAATGGAAAAGATCTTGTAAGAAATGGGCTTTTGAAGAAGTTGAAGAAGCTAACCCAAGTGCCTTAAAAACAGAAGCTTTTAGTGTTGTATAAATATATGTTACAAAATGGAGATTCTTTTGTTCTTTTCCCTCTTAGTCACCTTCTTTTTCCCAAAATCCCCTGAGAAAACCATTATCTCATCACCAAGGACTGCTTTAAGTTGTCCTTGAAAAAGTTTTGTATAAGTTTTCTTATTGGTCTTTATTTTCCTTGTCCTATTGGTTGTTATCCCTGGTTCTTTATTGGTTGTTAACTGAATCCCACCAAAACCTATAAATGCCCCCTCCCATCTTAATAAACTCTCTCTCTTGCTCCTCTCCTGGGCTCTCTGTGTGGCTCCTTTGGGGCATCTCGGGGACCACGGGGCAGGAGGACTAAGGGGTACCACACCCTCAACCACCGCATTTAACAATAAATATTACATTTATTAAAGCTACTAGTTTTTTCCTAAAGGAAAGCCATTTCAGTACATAGTCAAATGTGTGCTAGAGAGTATCTGGAACATTTGCACCATTTGGCCTATTACCCCATTTATGTGTCAACTGACAGAGAAGGACAAAAATCCAAAGCTGCTGAAACACTTACCATGCCTAATACCTGTCACTGCTATTCCCCCATCCAGCCAATCTCCCACAACAGACACAGCCAAAGCCTGCGCAGTGTCCCCATTCTTCTGTCTCCTTCCAATCACCCTGATTCTGGGTAGCTAATTAGCAGCTTGTGAGCTCACTTAGAGCATGGACCTGGACACAGGGCAGCAACAAGAATCCCTTTGGGCCTCGTCACGACATCATTTGGGCAGTGTAGCCTGTGACAGCAGAAAATGAAGCTGGTATTTATACATGGGCATTAGAAGAGGGCCCATCCATATCAGACTTATGATGACAAAATGTCAGCTTCTATCATCTGACAGGCTTTGGTCTCCCTCTGTAACCTCTTTCTTTTTAACCTCTTCTCTTTTATTATACACACATATGACACTAACAGAAAAATAAATTGAAAAGAGCACTGAGGCAGAGTGTATTTCACGCACTGGTGCCAATGTTTCATATCTCATGAAACTAGGGAAAACAATTCGTCGAGCTAATTAGTTTACAGTGTTTAAGCAGCTTGTTCCCAGTCTTTAATCTTCTTTATGTAATACTGTGAACAAAGCCATATTATCTTCTGTTTATTTCTTATACAGTTAAACAAATACAATCTTCCCCCCCCCCCCGAGAGTACTTCATTTAGACATCAAACTACCTTACACTTCCTTACTTTTTGTCTTTTCATTCATTTTTCAAAATCTCCAAGATTATGCTATTATTTTTTTCTTTTCCCTGCCCCCCTTTTTTTAAATCTTACCCAGTTCACTTAATTTCTCATTTTAGCTATCCCTTAGAAAGCAACTGTGTTTGCCTTCCTCTAAAAAGAAAATGACTGCCCTTGTCTCTCACGAGTCTTAGCAACCAAAGCGTGTCCCTAGCTTACAATCTTTCTCAGCTCATTCTAAAACGTCCTGGAAAAGCTAATTATAACTATTTAAAAATAAACCAAGCAAACCTTTATATATGAAACAGGTTCATCTCTCTACATTCATCAGCAATGATTGGCTTGAATTAGAAGAAAGCATACCAAAGCAAACCAAATAACCCCTATTTGGGAGCCTGAAAGCATATCTATTTCCTAATTCCCTTAGGAGCACCTTTGGTGATGTCCAGGACTATGAGTATGCCTGGAGCTGGCTCAATCATAGCAGCTCTCTACCACTCTTCCTATTTCACACTGGGGTCCAAAAACATGACAAAGTCCTTTGAAAAACTTAACCTAGTATGGTCACAGTATCAAACTTGTAGGAGGTCAAACTATTATTGCTCCTACCTCATGATTACCATTATCATTTGTAATAAGCAAAATCAGCAAAAACCAGCCAAGTGCATGTCAAGCTCCATCCACATCAAGGCAGGTAGGCTAATTTTAAGCAATACTAAAGTATTAGAAAATCAATAACTGAAGTATCAGAGTTTCTCAGACAGTTATTTAGATTTTCAAGTCAAAACTTATACTCAAGTGTATTAATGGACTGCTAAGGAGAGTCCATTTTTAAGTGATTCCAAGTGGTCTTTTATGACCAACACATACAGCTAAGATTGGGCTTTTTGCAACACAGAGTCACAGCTACTGTCTTTTTGAAGTACAGAAGGAGAGATTGTAGTACATGCCTTTTAACCAGTACTTTAGTATTATGTTCTACCAGAAATGCACATAGAGCTTGTGTAATTTCTGCCTTTGGTATGATTTCTGGTTTTATACAAAGGCTGCTTGATGTAAAATGCACAAACCATTCTAGAAGCACAAAGCCAATACTCTACCCCCAAGCTGAGAGAGAAAAAAATTATTCTGTACTTCTTAACAGCTTTTATCTCTAAGCAAGATATCAGACATAGGAGTGTTTAGTTGGTAACTGCCTAAATCTTCTCCTTGCTATCGTCCTCTCACAAGGTGTCATTTGTGAAAAGTGACCAAGTCCTCTGCTTGGACATTTATTTCATGCAGATTGTTTAAGTTGTCAACATTATTTTCCTTTCTGATTCTTCGCTTGCTTTAGAATTGTCTGCTGTCCTCCCATGCTTATCCACATTAGAGTTCACACTGTCCTTAGTTGTCAGATTTCCAGTAATACTTAATTAGTAGAGTTGACACTGCTGTGGCTTCTTGAGTGTAAGAACACCAGCAAGAGCTTCATCCTTTTGTGCTCAAGGGAATCCTTCCTCCTCCTTCAAGGCTAATGCTTGTAACCCCTCTGAGAGCTAGCAGCTACGCAGGCTGCTTAACTTAAGATACCCAAAATCTCCCAGCTATTCAAGGATTCAGCAGTGACAGCAAACTGCTTGCATTATTTCTGAATGCCTCACAGATTAGAGGAACAAACTTTGTAAACGGGTGAAAAGCGTGAAAAATATTAATGCTGTATTAACTTCCATTAACCTTAAATTCACATCTTAAACTACTGGCTTAAAACTCTATGGGTTGAAATTTTGCTTAAAATTTTCTCTTTAAGAATGCATGCAATCCCAGAACTGTCTGATGTTAAATATATGCAGTCTTTTCTATTCAACACAGACTAGCACCAGTAAACAGACTGGGAGAAACTAAAGATGAGAAACGACAAAGCTGCATAGGCACATAAATCTTTAAACCTTTATTCACAGGAAGATTCTTCATACTTCTAATGACTCTCCTCATTTCATGACTTAGTTTTGGAGTAATGTAAGGAAGACTGGAGATACATGAAAGATGCTTGAGTGTTCCTGCTTCTCTTCATTCATTTAAAGCGAAATGTATTTTTTCAGCTTGCATCTAATAGCAGTATATGAAGCAGACTTGTTATCACTTAATATAATCCATCTATGCATGCCAACACACTCTAGAAAGTTTTAACTGTTGGTTTACAAGGAAAGAGAAGAATTTTCTTCTTAGAAAAAAAGTTCTTGTAACTCATGGGAGCTGATAAAACAGGCAAAGTTTTGATGTTTGCAATACTACTTAGGAGAATTAACTGCATCAGCTAAGACTGCGTAAGATCAGTTTGGCAAGAATTTTTTTCTGGTCAGCAAGAAAATTCATTCTGTAGCAGAAAAGTTAAGTCCCTGTAGGCTCTTCTTCACAGATGAGTCTTTTAGCTTGTTCTTTTTCTGGTTTGTTGGGTTTTTTTTCTGAACCTATTACCATGACTGACAGAAGACTATGAAATATCATATCAAACGTATTCAAGCAGATGAAGTATTCTTATACAATAGTTCATGTTTTGTTTTATTTATAATCTTCATTCTGACACATTCCTCATAAGTTTCGGGGTTACAAACTGCTACAAGGCTGGCATAGCACCAAGGCGNATGTCAGCCAACTTTAAGGGAGTTTTGATAAACTACAAATTCGTCTTTTTTTTATGTGTTTCAGTGTCTTGTAAAGAAACCCTGAGCAGCATGCATACTGAAGAGGTACTACTTCAGGAAGCCAGCTGTGCATTTAGAGGGGAGGAGGTGATCTTATACCTCAGCCATCATCAGTAGCAAGAAATAGCTAGGAGAATGAAAATCTAGCCATAGAAAAACTTGTGCATTTTTACTGCAGGTGTTTTCAATAGCAGAACTGCCTGTGAAATAAATTTTAAAACTTTGTCACCTTAGATAAAATTCAGCTCTTCTCTGGTCCTGCCTGTGTTTCCAAAACTAAAGGTTGGTGGAGCAGATGCATTTAAGTGGACTGTGCAGTATCAAAGAAGATGTGCTTTTCTTTCTAACTTTCTAACTATATTTATATATTTAATATAAATATATTTATATTTATATATTTATATACATATATTTCTTAAGTAATCATAACTTATAAAACTATGTAAAAGACAGTAAGAGAGAAGAAAAATGGTAAAGAAGCAGGCATCACAGGCAAACTGGTGGATGAGAATGACCAGCTGGCTTGCTTACATTGAAGATTCTGTATTACCTTTTTAGAACCTAACTACCCTAACAGCCCCGCAAAAGGAAAAATATCTCAGCTCTCACAGATAGGTACAGAGTTTGCTACGTGATAAATTAATAATTTCCTAACTGCTTATTAATTGCATCCTTCCACCACTCTTCCACCCCTACACTATCAGAAGCATCATCTTATCATGTGAAAGAGGAAGATTACTATGATCATTACAGTCATTATTTTCCAAAAACAAAAGAAGATATTGAAGCTATCAATGTGCAGAGAATCATAATCAACCTTTATGTAGCATAGCAATTTCTCCTCACAACCTGCACATCTAAACCAGGAACCTCTTGGTTTTACTTAATGATTGTCTCATATGCCCCTCTTCCAAGACAAGGCTCTGATGAGCCTTTGTGAACAAAATGAGGCAAGAGGACAGGTCCCAATGTCTTGACCTGAGTGGAAAAAAGGATTAACCTTAAAAAGTTGTATATTGAACTGCTAGAAATTGAGACAACCATGGTGAAAAGGGTCAAAGAAAGGATAGGGCCAGACACCAACAAAAGGCAAACATGTTTCAGTCTGTATTTGTCCTCCCTTGTGGCATTTGTTTGTTTATGAAGGACAGAATAGGTTTGGGATTTTTTTTAAATGTTTACAGTAAAATGTTTTTTAGAATAAGTTGCTGAAGGCCAATAAAACCTGTTTCCTCATCCTTTCTTCTCCTTGAAGACCAACTTTATCTACAGAATTCTTAACTGAATAATCTAATAGAAGAATTAAAGGTCTCAGCAGCAGAATGTGTTAAGTAACTGGATTCCAGCTTCCATACATTTTTCTCTCATTACTAAACCTCCTTTGTCTCTGTGCTAAACCATCACACTTTGAATATCAATCACAGCTTATGTTGAAATTTACTGATGATAAAAAAAATATTTTTTTCCAAACAAGCAAACAAAAAATCCCACAAAACAAACAAACCCACAAAACCTCTCAAGAAAACCCACATCAGATTTGCAAGCACATAATTTTATCTGATTTCCACTGTTTGATTCCTGCATAGTTTTATTAAAAACTCCTTAAGCACAGTAGTTTCATCTGAAGTCCAAATTTGCTTTGCACCAGCTCAGAGTTAAGCACCTAAAGACAACCTCTAATCATGCATCTCTCTGACAAGACAGCCTACCCCTATAAAAGCTATTTATCCAGAAAAATTACTATATTCACATTCATCTATCTGAGGAAATAAAATCATACATCAGAATAACCACAGAACTATGGCTATATCACAAGAAATTCCTGTACAAATAGATTCAGAATAGAAATCCAAAATGAATATTTTGGATTTTGTTTTTCTAGTATGGCTTACCCTTCTTCCAGAACAACATGAACTAAAAGAGTAATGAAATTAATCTGTTTTATTCTGTAGTAAGAATGTGCACTGGTGAGCCAAAACCCTGTCGCCACTCTCACAGCTGAGCCAACAGAATGGAAACTCCTGCAATATCAGCTAAGTTTTCACAGAATCACAAAGACTGGAAAAGACCCCCAGGATCATCAAGTCCAGCCTATGACCCAATACACCCAACATCTAAACCATGCCACTCAGTGCCACATCCAATATTCTCTTGAACCCCTCCAGGGACGGTGACTCCACCACCTCCCTGGGCAGCCTATTCCAGAGCCCAATCACCCTCTGCGTGAGGAAGTGCTTCCTAATGTCCAGTCTAACCCTCCCCTGCTGCAGCTTCAAGCCATGGCCTCTTGTCCTGTCACTAGCTGCCATGGAGAAGAGCCCAACCCCTACCTGACTACAACTTCCCTTCAGGTAGTTGTAGAGGGCAATAAGGTCACCTCTGAGTCTCCTCTTCTTCAGGCTGAACAGTCCCAGTTCCCTCAGCCTTTCCTCATATGGTTTCCCCTCCAGCCCCTTCACCAGTCTTGTTGCTCTCCTCTGGACCCTCTCCAGCACCTCAACATCCTTCTTGAAGTGAGGGGCCCAGAACTGGACACAGTACTCAAGGTGAGGCCTCACCAGTGCAGAGTACAGGGGGAGAATCACATCCCTAGTCCTGCTGGTCACACTATTCTTGATACAGGCCAAGATGCCATTGGCCTTCCGTGCTGCCTGAGCACACTGCTGGCTCATGTTCAGCCGGCTATCAACCAGTACTCCCAGGTCCCTCTCCGCTGAGCCACTCTCCAGCCACTCATCTCCCAGCCTGTAGCGCTGCATGGGGTTGTTGTGGCCAAAGTGTAAGACTCTGCACTTGGCCTGGTTGAATTTCATACCGTTGGTCATTGCCCATTCGCCTAGCCTGTCCAGGTCCCTCTGCAGAGCCTTCCTTTCTTCCAAGAGATGGACACTGCCTCCCAGCTTGGTGTCATCCGCAAATTTACTGATGGTAGACTCGATCCCCTCATCCAGATCATCAATAAAGATGTTGAACAGGACTGGGCCCAGGACTGAACCCTGGGGGACACCACTGGTCACTGGACACCAGCTGGAAGTGGCACCATTCACAACCACTCTCTGTGCTCGATCATCCAGCCAGTTTTTAATCCAGCGAAGAGTGAACCTGTCCAAGCCATGAGCTACTAGCTTTTTCATTAGGATGCTATGGGAGACTGTGTCAAAGGCTTTACTGAAGTCTAGGTAGATCACATCCACAGCCCTCCCCTGATCCACCAGGCGGGTCACCCAGTCATAGAATGAGACCAAGTTGGTTAGGCAGGACCTTCCCTTCATAAACCCGTGTTGACTAGGCCTGATGCCCTGGTTTTCTTGTACTTGTTGGTTAATTGTATTTAGGATGACCTGCTCCATAATCCTGCCAGGCACTGAGGTCAAGCTGACAGGCCTGTAGTTTTCTGGATTCTCCCTTTGGCCCTTCTTGTAGATGGGTGTCACATTGGCCAGCCTCCAGTCATCTGGGACTTCCCCACTTAGCCAGGACCAGTGATAAATGATGGAGAGTGGCTTAGTTAGCTCTTGTGCCAACTCTTTAAGCACCCTAGGATGGATCCCATCTGGACCCATAGACTTATTTGGGTTTAAGCTAGACAACAGGTCCCTAACTACTTCCTCCAGGATTTCAGGAGGGATATTTTGCTCCCCATCCCTATCTACCAACTCAGGAATCCAGTTGTCCTGAGCATAGTCAGTCTTCTTGTTAAAGACTGAGGCAAAGAAGGTGCCCAGTATCTCAGCCTTTTCCTTGTCTTCTGTTACAATGTTTCCTTCTTTGTCCAACAAGGAATCGAGATTTTTCCTGGCCCTCCTTTTGCAATTAATGTATTTATAAAAGCACTTTTTATTATCCTTGGTAGAATTGGCCAATTTTCCTGAAGAGCTTAAATTTGGGAGGTTTTATATCATTAAAATTTACTCCACAAACAAACTCTAGGAATGTCGATCTTTACCTAAATCACATATGTCAAACTAATATGCATTCTAAATAAGAGGAGCTTATTTCACCACTACTGTAAAACCTCCAGAACACTCCTTTAGTTAAAATTATGTATCAGTTGCTTAAAACCTTACAAGAAATAGAAAATGGAACAACTTCAAAGCTGTTATTATTCAGCAGGATGCAGTATTGGTTTTAGATATGCTTTTTAAGGAACCCCAAACAAATTTCCTACTCCATAATCTTCAGATAAAATTCTCACTAAATTTTCCAACAAAAGAACTGCGTACTTCTTACCTATCCCAGCTTGTAAAACGAGGGAGAAATCTAGGCGGGGGGGTGGGGTGGGGTGAGTGTAGAACTCTCTGGTTCATAAAAAGCTCTGTTTCAGATGATTACATTTGGAGCTTAAGAGTTCTTCTCTGGTCTGCACCTCAATCAATATTTTTAAAGTGTCTGTCCTGCATGAAGAGTTCTGCAACCAAAAATATACCTTCCTAATCACATGGATAAACTAAGTAGCATCTTCTATCTTATTTGGGTCTTGTCTACATGGAAAAATTGTTCCCTAATACAACAGGCTATGAATTTGAATTATTCATGTCCACTTCTCAGTGCACCAGTGAGAAGCTTTCTCATGGTAAGGAATGCTAGAGTGTTTCTTTTCTGAAGCCCAGGTCTACTAAGCTAGACTGCCATAATCAAGTGCTTATAAGTAGCCCTTCCAATGGAAGATACTTCCAAATATGTAACAAAAAGATGGCATGGGGACTAAAATATAATTTCCACTTTCACTGTCACAAAGCAGTAGTATTGAAGTTAATTCATTAAAAAAACAAACACCCAACAGTATATTTGCAACCAGCAGTTAAAATTTAGCAAGCAAACTTAACCCTCATTGCTTATTTTCTATTACTCTTTGTTTGTACTTCTGTTTTTGGAGGTATCCTCTCCACATGTTCACATCATCCTTGCTTTATGCCTTTTGTGGCATAAAAGGCCTGACATATTTTCAGCCTGAAGCTGTGATCATCATCTTTTGAAAGTAACAGGCACAGACAATGATGAAAAAGCACATAAACCTTAACACTTGAAGCAAATGCCCGGCAAAAGTTTTAGCCCAGATATATGCTAAATATAGAAGTATCAACTGATGACTAGACCAGAATAAAATCTTTTTTCTGGCTTTAATTAAAGCTGTCATAATGGGGAGTTTATTTCTTCCACGCTCACTCTTTCCCTATCAGTGTAAGCATTTTATTGTAATGCTGTATCTCAGCATAGGAGAAAAGATATGAATGACCTAAGGCAGAAGTATTACCAACACAGATGGATCAATCTTCCAAGCATGGGTTGAAACTTATCACAAAGCAGGTAAGCCGTACAGAGTATCTAAGAACACTAAATAAACAAAAACAGGTCAGTGACTCAGTTCTGTGGTGTTCTACAACCATTCTGGTAGAGATAATTTGCCTGGTGAAATCATACTGATCACTAGCTCCAAGACAGCTGTCACTTGACTGTGAGACAGTCTATTGACTAGAGCCTCCCTCCCCCAATCAAAATGCCATACTTTTGCAGTCTGACCCAACCTGCAAGGTCCCATCAGCAGTTGCTGACATTATCTCCTCCTGATCTTAACAGCTCAACATAAGCAAGTAGTCTGCTTTTTGAACTGTTTTGGTTGGGTTCTTTGAAAAAATGCCACATAGGAAAACAAAGGAAGGAAAAGAATGATTATGACTTATAACTTGGTGAGAATACATGATGGTATTTCCATCATGTGTTTCCAGTAAGATGAAAAAGACTGATGCTATTAATATGTATTCCCCTACCTTACCAAGTGCCATTATGTTATACTGTATGTTGCCACTTCATTCTACAGACCACCTTAAGAAATTTCCAAAGCCCACTGGGTTTGTGCTGCTGTTGTCTACGTACATTTCTAAAAGTATCTTTTGTATCATACTGCCAGGCATAAAAGCTTAACTCAAATATGCGAGGCCATCACCCATGCTTAATGTCAGTGAAACATACAATGTTCACTGTGTTGAACAGTCAAGAATTTTAGCTCCTGTGCTACAACTATGATCTTTAAATATGTAAAGGTAAGGGCCATGCTGCATCATGTAACCTTGACCCTACCATATCAGAAATGATGGACTTTTCCTTATGCATCAGCAAACCAGATGCAGCAGAAGAATAGAGTGCTACTGAAACTCTCTCAGGGAACAGTCAGCTGTCATGACCTGGAATAACATTCTTTCTGATGCATCTAAAAGACTTTTCAAACATGACCTGGTGCACAAATTAACTCAGATAGTTTTATGATTTAGGCTCTTGCTTATGGAAGCCTTCAAGGTAGTATTGAGCACTATTTCATAAGGATCATTAGCTAGAATTGACCTGAATTGCCACACTTAAATCTACAAAGAACTCAAGACTCACTCTATAAAAAAATCAGAGGGACTTTTTATGTTGATATCAATTAAAGCAGTGGGATTAGTGCGGAAATAGAAACCCAACTAAACGTCACATCTACAAATGCCTTGTTTTGTAGTCAGTGAGAGGTTAAGTCAGTGTCTAGTACCCAAAATAAGTAAGACAAAAAGCTCCATTACAAAGATTTTGACTGTTTCTCTATTTGCTTGAGGAATAGCCATCTATCTCCAAACTGCACTTTGATCAGTAACATGCTCTATGACCCTGGATAGCATGGTGCTTTATACCTCCAGCACACTCACCAAAAATGAATCCATTTTGCAATTCCAAAGGATATTGTTACGCAAATAATTCCTACATTTTGGAGAAATAGTTGAAGCTTGACATTTGTTTTTCAAATCACTGCCTACCATAACTAAATATAAGATCTGACTTCATTTAGAAAAAATGAAAAAGCTATTGAATCAGCTCCAGTCCACACACTTTAACTCCTGTTTCACTTCTTTTGTGCACTCTGTACACTTAATACAGGTTCTTCATGGAATTACACACTGCTACTGTGGTGCTGTGTCAGAAATTGTGCTCATTTACTGGACTAGTGCAATCATCACTTGCATTTGTTAAATTCCAGCATTACAAACAGAACCCTCTAAGGCTATTCAGAACTCCAAGTAGTTTCATTTCTTACTCCACAAGGGAAAATAATACTGAACCACTGACAGGTGATACAAATACAGATGAGAAATCTTAACTCCTTAGCCACCTATTTTATAATAATCATGCAGTCATAACATTTTGTCATAAAACTAGATCAAATGCACATTCATTACATTGTTAAATCAGAATTCCAGGAACATCTAGCAGTAGCATAAGATTTAGTGGCTCATACTACTTTTCCTTGAACCAGGATATATGGATTATAAATGTATGCAGTGGGTAGGATACAGCAGATGTTGATGCATGTACAGTTTCTTTCTTTTATCTTTTGCCCGCTTTTCCTGGTTCACAGAAGTTGAGAGCTAGTGGAAGTGCACGGACTGTATGGTCGTCATCGTCATGGCTAGGCTTCACGAATGAAGATCCAGGGAGGGCTCCATCCACGCTCCACATCAGCGCCTTTTATAAGCATGCTGATAAAAAGAGGATAGTGGATAGCACCCTCGAGCCTGTGCAATGGATTTTTTTTGGGTGAGACACAGCATGCGCAGAGCTGGACCCACCCTTTAGTCCTAAGGTTCATCTGCCAGGGCCTAGCAAGCTTGGACGCTGACAGCAAAGTCCTTAGGACATAGGTTTAACCTCTTAGATGGAAGGCCTTCCAGGGCTAAACGAGCTCCATCTGCCCGGGTTTGGAATCACAGTTGTCCCTCTCCTAGGATGACTGCCAGAAGGCTAATGAGCTCATCCTATCCAGGACTGTATGGTACATCAACAGAAACTGTAACACAAGTGAGGCTTCCACAGCATATCCAGTTATCTAAGCAGTATTCATGCTATCTGGATTGGTAAATTTTTCCTTCCATCTTCGCTGACTCAAAAAGGAGTTTTAAGTGAAGGTGCTAATTCTAATGAGTAGCAGCACACTGCTGGTTGTCTGAAGTGAGCTATACACCACTTACAATCAACCTGTAAACCAGTCATTTCACTTCAGTGATCTTGCTCAGGCTTCCCAGAGACTTCCCAGACAACTCATTATCCAGTCCATCACACTGCCTGTCTACCTCTATTTTTCAATTGTTTCAAGACACAGGATGAAGCAACTCATGCTATCTTATATAACCTGTTTTCAAAGACTCCTAGCAAAAGAAATGTGTTCACAGCGGACTGAAGGAAAAAGAAAAAAAAAAATCCACAACAGCAGTAGACTTACTCACAGTAACTATACAGTGCTATAATCAGCAACAAGCAGTTATAAATTCTCCAGAATGTCAAGGATGAATTTCCTCAACATGATCCCATAAAATGGTATATTTTATCTGGCAATTTGGGGAACAGCCCAGAGGAATTAAGACTTTTCTTCTGTTCACATATACAGCTGTGCCTTCAGAACTCCTCTCCATCAAATCCCAGCAGATATACTTTATGAACGGGCCCTGAAAGAGCACTTCTCCTTGTGTTCGGCTGCAATGGCTTGCAGGCATTTGACACTCCATCAATATCAAGAGTTGGCAGCTTGAAAGGCAGGAAGGATGTTGCCTGCTAGCAGCATCTGCTTACTAAGAGCATTAGTGCTCCACTCCTTTTCCCATTCATTGCCTGCAGGAACGACCCAGTTGAGAAATTCAGCATCAACAGATGGTCCCAAGCTAAGATGTAATCAGAGGCAGCTTGCTAAATTTACCCCAAACAAATAGAACTACAGGTTTTTGCAGAAGTTGAACTGAACTGGGAACTTGTGGGGTGGAGAGTGTTAATATGAGTACATCCCAAAACTATAAACTAAAGTTGTTAGCGAAAATCAGCCTTGTTCTGAAGTTGCACATTTATACTTATATTGTCTCAGCTCATACAATAGATGCTTAATTTGAGATAATTTTTTAGCTGCATCCTAATTAAGTAATTTACTTCCTACAGTCCTGTTTTCCCCTCAGGATATACTCTGCTAAAAATGTTCTAATGCAAAATCTACACTTGCATCAACTTCAACTCATGAGTATTTCAATAAGTCAACTTTTTACTCCATTAGCAAAATAAAAACTACTACTAAAACTGAAAAAGCCTTTACAATGACAGAAAACTATGTTGTAACACAAAATTGAATGCATATAATCCCTTGAAAGCATCATTATCTTGAAGTTATTCCTGTTTTGTTGAATGCAACATTTAAGTTTGGAATCATTCCCTGTTACAATGTAACAATAGCAATTCCAAGCAGAATCAAAGGGAAAAAAAAAAAAGAAAAAAAGATTTAATTTTAAATGCAAGTTCTGTATCAAGATTAGTATCTGAATTTACATTCACTGTGCAGAAAACAAATGCTTTATTTTTAAGCAAAAATCTATACAACATCACCTTCATGGATAACATGTTTTATTGCTACAGATGTTAAGATAAATCTGCTGACCTTACAAAAACACATGCTAACTTTTTGTAATGACACTGCATCCAGAAATATTTAATAAAAACTGCAAACTCATCCACCTCAAGAGAATCCGTTAGCAAACTGTACCAGAGGAAAATTAGTTCACTTCTACAGACTGGCATATACATGTGAAATTATACCTAGTATAAATTGTCGTCGTCGTCATCATCGTGGCTAGGCTTCGCGAACAAAGATCCGGGGAGGGCTCCGCCCACACTCCTCATTGGCGCCTCTTACAAGCACGCCGATAAAAAGAGGATAGCGGATAGCACCCTCGAGCCTGCGCTATGGATTTTTTTTTTTTAGGTGAGACACAGCATGCGCAGAGCTGGACCCGCCCTTTAGTCCTAAGGTTCATCTGCCAGGGCCTAGCAAGCTTGGACGCTGGCAGTGAAGTCCTTAGGACGGAGGTTTAACCTCTTAGATGGAAGGCCTTCCAGGGCTAAACGAGCTCCATCTGCCCGGGTTTGGAATCAGAGTTGACCTAGTATAAAAGCACTAGTATAAAAACAGATCTAACCTAGGCAATAGATTTCATACAGTAATTTCACACAAAATGTGTGATTGTGTGCCAGCGACTAGAAAAAATTCATTTGTAGTGAAACTGACCACTGTCTTAATTATTAATTTAATTTAATTAATTCAACAAAGAAATTCTGTAACATCAAAAGGGATTTCATATACCTTGGAAAGATGTTGAGAGGGTCAGGGGCTCAGATAGTGTTCCCCTCTCTCCTCCCTGTAGCAGGCTAGGACCCTTGGAAACAGAATCAAATTGACAGGGTGAATGAGTGGGCTGCGTGGCTGGTGTCGTGATCAGGGCTTTGGGTTTTATTATCTTCGGCGTAGCTTTGAGAGGCCAAGAATGTTAACTAGAGAGGGATTAAATCTGCCTAAGTGGGGCAAGAATGTTCTGGGGTGCAAGTCGGCTGGACTTATCAGCAAGTCTTTAGACTAGGTGTGTTGGGGGGAGGGGAT
>VWZO01014883.1:5913-19155 GCA_013396975.1 Bucco capensis
GCAGAGCTGGACCCACCCTTTAGTCCTAAGGTTCATCTGCCAGGGCCTAGCAAGCTTGGACGCTGGCAGCCAAGTCCTTAGGATGGAGGTTTAACCTCTTAGCTGGAAGGTCTTACAGGGCTAAACGAGCTCCATCTGCCCGGGTTTGGAATCAGAGTTGTCCCTCTCCTAGGATGACTGCCAGAAGGCTAATGAGCTCATCCTACCCATCCAAGGATTATGGGAACATGGGTATCACTCCCCACACTTTCCCATGGGCAATGAGTTTAATGCTCCCTCTGCTGTGGGCACAGTTATGGCACCAGGGGCCACAGGAGACCACAAGGGATTTTCAGACTGTGCCTGTGTTGAATAGTATGACACTCCTCATTGCCAAGTTTGTTGATATGGTCTGCCTTTATATTTTAATATTCTTATTACAGTATATTAGCTACTTACCAAGCATACAGAATGAAAAAAAAAAGACTAATTAAATTCGTACTATTTGTATTCTACTAGTAATTCTACTAAGCAATTCCATACTCATTCCGTGGGCTGATTAGCTCATTCATTAAGAGGTTTGCTAAAAATAGGAGTGCGAAGTAACAAGAAAGTGATTCAGGAAACAAAAACAACCAGCCCTGCCAATGTTTTACAATACCTGTTTCAGCTCAGATAAAAGGCTGAAAAAACCACCAGTGTCCCATGATTCAGTGAATCCAGGTCTTCCTAGTCCTAGTCCCCTTCTCTGTCATCTACCAATCCTGAATCTATCCAAGCCTCAGGATTTCTGTTAAAATTTCCTTGATAATGCTTCTGCCTTTTCCTTGCCACTTCCTGGAGCAGTATATCTTGACTCTGTAAATACTGTAATTAAAACTGAACTAGAAAAATCTCTGTGTACTACCTTGAACTGCTACAATAATTCCAATTTACCAGAAAAAAAATTAAATTTTGGTTATTGCATTAGTGTTTTCTCTCAGTCTGCTGTATGCTAATTTGCATCAAAATGTGTGTTTGAACATTGCAGGTTCCATAAAGAAGTTTTAAGGAATGCAAGTCACCCATGTGTTAGGCTTTGAGAAACACTGTCTGGAGGACTGGACTCAGAATGATTGCTCCTCATTGGAAACAGTCTTTAGAACCTCTGGTGACAGCTGCTTCTCACAGCTCTCCTCACACACTGTTTTTACTGCCTCTGTGGCTATTTATTCTCTAGGCTTTATCCTCACAAGAACCATGCAAGAACAAGGGAGCCACTCTCAAAAAAACCTTCTGAATTTGTCTGAGATGACCATGGTGAGTTCAGGAAAATTCAAACTAATTTAGTCTGAAAGCAATTTCTTCACTGCAAGTATGGATTAATTTTGTTTTTCTCAGATGAAAGTTTTGTCACACACAGATGCAAAGAATTATATTCTCTAATGTGCATTTTAGAGCAATCTTTTTATAGCTGATTCTCATAATAATTATTAACGCTCCACAAATCTCATGCCACTGCTAAATTTAAAGGAAATCTCAGTGACTACTTGAAGAAATGCAAGAGGAAGAGGACTTCCAAAAGCTGAGGTGTAGCATATCTGGTTATATATTAACACCTTTATTAGGCAACTGATATGTCCACATTCTGAACAAGCTGTAAATATTTCAATATTCAATTCTGCTTTCACATAAGTAATGAAAGCCACTGAAGAAATTAAGCAAAGAACTCCATTTGGGAAACCTAATCTAAGGAAAAATCTGGCATGCAAACATCTAACGTGTATTTTTCAATATGTTTATAAAGTCAATAAAAAATATTGTCATCATTTTATATCTGGAGAATTTGAAATGGGCAAGTTAGCCTGTAGATTGTCTATCTTTTCACAATCTTAGATCTGCAAGTTCAGATGTTCCTCATCCTTCTGGTAACCAAGTCTCAGCTGAAAAAACTACCAGGTGAACTGAGGTCTATGTAGTCCCTAGGCTCTCCTCTGACATCTACCTCTACTTCCTGAGTTTACCCAAGGCTCAGGATTTCTGTATAATTTCCTTGACTGTGCTTCAGCCTTCTTCTTGCCACTGCATAGATGCTACCTCTTCCTTCTGCATTTTGCTCTCAGTTCTGGCCATTCTGGTGCTGAAATCAGAATAACAAGGCCATTAAGATGTGTCTGATTTCGATACCTTTCCACTGGAGCAGGGAGCAGTGCTCCAGCTCTGCTCAGAGCCAGCACTGATACATGCAACTCATTGTTTGGACTGCCTCAGGGAAAGGGTCTACTCAGCAGAAATCACTTTCCTAGATCATACCATTTTCTTTTGTCGGCATTGTGAGAGTATGAGCTTTTTAGTGGACTTGTAATAGAGTTCAGCTTACACTATAATTATTCTCCTCTAAGAAGGATGTAGCTTCCCATGGAAAGACATTAAGAATCTAACAACAAAAACCTACAAAGAAGATGTTTCCTTTTGCAGCTCGCATAGTATAAAGTGCTGTTTTACAAAGAAGTACCTGACCTTGCAATGCAAATGGAAAAGGTAATCAGTGCAGCTATAGAAATCTATGCAACTTTTTAAAACTGAATTGTGTCATTCAGACAAAATCAATAGCATCCAGAATAGATGTTTTCAATCTATTAAGTTACAGGCAATTAAAATTCGAGTCTGCTAACAGCTACTCCCACAGGGTACCATATCATAGAATCATAGACTGGTTTGGGTTGGCAGGGACCTCTGGAGCTCATCTAGTCCAACCCCCCTGCACTGGGCAGGGACATCCCCAACTAGATCAGGTTGCCCAGAGCCCTGGCAAGCCTCACCTGCAATGCCTCCAGGGATGGGAACTCAACCACCTCCCTGGGCAACTTGTTCCAGTGTTCCACCACCCTTGTGGTGAGGAACTTCTTTCTAATGTCCAATTTAAATCTACTCCTCTCCAATTTAAAACTATTGCCCCTTGTCCTTTCTGCACACTAGACTGCACACTAAGTTTATACAACAAACCTACTTTTTCTAGCTGTAAAAATACAGAAAACACCGTATATTGCATATAACTCTCTATGATTGATATTTACTAATCCACTACTATAATACTGCAAAAGATGAGAATGCAGTACAAACTATGTCATCATTTCCACCCACCTAGCCTGTTTCAGATGAGTGCTATCTATCTTCTTAAGGTATCTGGAAACTAGATGAAAGTGAGCATGGAATAGATGTCTGGTGGGTGACTTATCTGGCATTAGTGACTTTTACTTGGTTCAGGAAAAACAAGCTATCTTGTGCTTAGCTCCAGGGCTCAACAGAAAGCATAAAGATGGGCTGAGTGGGATGATGAGTGCTACCTGCAGGAGAGAGTGGGGTTACTGTTAAGAGTTTGTGGACTCAACCAGCAGAGAAGGGTGGAACAGTAAAATGGATGATTTTGTGGGAAGCGTGTGACACTTTTCAGGCATTCCAGTGACAGGGTAGCAACTTTTATGCAATAATGAAATTTGTATTTCTGAAAAGCATTTCAGTAAGGATCTGTTGAAGTTTTACTAAATTCACCTACAAATGTGTGCATAGAAGTCTCGCTTCCTTCAGTAGCATAGCTGAAGGCAGCTAAGGACCTATAGGTCATACTCTGCTAAGTAAAGAAATATTAATTAAAATATTACAGTAAGGGTGCCAGAGCACTGGCCCAGGCTGCCCAGGAGGCTGTGGAGTCTCCTTCTCTGGAGCCATTGCAGAGCTGCCTGGACACATTGCTGTGTGAGCTGGTCTAGGTGATCCTGCTCTGGCAGGGGGGTTGCACTAGATGATCTTTCTAGGTCTCTTCCAACCCCTGACATACTGGGATACTGTGATCTTATTGTTTCCCACCATCACTGTAAGTCTTACTGGCATTACTAGGAGTTTTGGGAATAAAGAAAAGAAGACTGCTTGATAGGCAAAGATTCTTTCATTATTCCAGCTCTTTGCAATACACAAAGAAGAGCAGAATAAAGTGATAAATGTCATTGCAATTTTAATGAACTGCAAAGAAATACTATTTTTGTCACAAAACCAGGTAAGATAGTACTGGATAAACTGATCAAACAGCTTGCTAGAGCTTTGTATGGTGTAACAGAAAGCACAGGCTTTTTAAATAGTCATAATTGTCTGTAATTACACAGTACCTTTTCATTTTCAATGATGTAGTTTCTTCGAAGCTTGCGTATATGCTGAGAAAATGAAGAAAAATCAGCTTTCTACAAGAAATCACCTCTGGGGTTAGTTATAGTTTATGTGAAACTAGTGATTATGTTAACTGGGTTCTTTTTCATTCTTAGTCAAACCTCCAAACCGTTTTGCACTGCAAAGTTGAAGTGAGTAGCACAACAGAAGATTGAAATGAGGAGAACAGCAAGGAGCTCTGCTGTACTGCAGCGCCTCACACTCTTTGTTTTAACAATTATTTATTGTTATTTATTTATTGTTATTTATTAAGTTATTGTTTTAGCAATAACTTTCACTTTCTGTGAATGTTTCTGCCAGCAAAACCCTATTCTTCAAATGCCAGTATAAACCAAATGGAAATAAAATGAAAGCTCAGCTTAAACTAGCTTGCTGTGAACACTATAATGAGAAATACAGAGTATGTAATTTAAAAATTCTTCAAGTTTGTCTATATGATATAGCTTCTGACACCAGAAGTGAGATGCAAACATATATGCCAACACAATAATGTACTTCAGGTTATGCAGTACATGAAAACAATACCTTTTTCAATAAGAATGAGGAAGGAGATGTCAAATAGGAATAATATATTCAGCACTGCTGATCAAAGCAAGAGGATATGTGTCATAAAATTCACTGTATGTTAGCACAACAATACATCACACACCTCAGGCACAGTCTGAAAATCCCTTGTGGTCTCCTGTGGCTCCTGGTGCCATAACTGTGCCCACAGCAGAGGGAGCATTAAACTCATTGCCCACGGGAAAGTGTGGGGAGTGATACCCATGTTCCTAGAATCCTTGCATGGGTAGGATGAGCTCATTAGCCTTCTGGCAGTCATCCTAGGAGAAGGACAACTCTGATTCCAAACCCGGGCAGATGGAGCTTGTTTAGCCCTGGAAGGCCTTCCAGCTAAGAGGTTAAACCTCCATCCTAAGGACTTGGCTGCCAGCGTCCAAGCTTGCTAGGCCCTGGAAGATGAACCTTAGGACTAAAGGGTGGGTCCAGCTCTGCGCATGCTGTGTCTCACCTAAAAAAAATCCCTAGTGCAGGCTCGAGGGTGCTATCTGCTATCCTCTTTTTATCAGTGCGCTTGGAAAAGGCGCTGAGGAGGAGCATGGATGGAGCCCTCCCTGGAGCTTTGTTCATGAAGCCTAGCCACGACGACAACGACGACATCATATACCATTTTTAGATTTTATTCCATCCAAAGTACCAAAAGTGTTCTGGTAAGCTGAAGTTTACCTTCTCAGGTAAATTACCACTCCTGTTCTATCAACTGTGAATTCCCAGCAATGACTATTGAAATGCTGTTCCCTAAATCAGATGGAACAATGAAGATAAAAAGCAGAGTCTCTTCCTTATACTGAGTCCTGTATTTTGGTTATCTTAACCTGATTCACTGAAAATCTCTTCCTCTTACATATTTTTTTTAATCTGAGTTCTAAAAGACAAAATATTGCATCTTTCATTGAGAATCTTCATAGGCCTTGTTATTTCAGAAATTAAGTGCTAATACTCTACCAGAAACAATTCTGTTCAAAGAGAGGAAATAACCTATATAGCATATAGGTCTATAAAACTCTGCAAGACAAAAAATGTTGCCAACATTCTATCTCTTTTGGGAAAGGCATCGTGGTATTTGTGAGTTGATGTGCAGTAGCTGTGCATGTATAATAAGCCTTTGAGATGCATCATTCCTTGGAAGACAATAACCAATTCTAATTGGTTTTCAAGAGATATTTGTCGGAAGGTTGGGCAAATCCAAGGATTAGTAATGAACATAGGTGTCTTATATGACACTACATCAAATGCAACTCAAGTAGGCAACTTTTATTAACCATCAAAACAATGGTTGGACAATCTTAAACTGATTCTGGCCAGCAGAAATGGTAGAATTCCTGTCTAAGACAAGAATTGAATCTTCTCATCAGCCAGCCCTGCACATAAAGTCTGATACAAGCATAGCTAATAAGATGTATTCTGTTCACCTGAATGTGGATGAGGAAAATTATCATTATCCAGCATTAACTATACCATTAAATTATGTTTAATCATAACAACCTTGTTCTTCCGTTCCTACAGAAACCGTAACAAAGCATGGCTGATGAATAAAGTATGGGGCATTTTCACATGGTCTAGCAAAAGCTGAGGCAATATTTAATAGCCTGTTCCCTTTACCTTTGCTTAGCCCACAATATAGTGGAACATATGGTGAGATATGGTATCTTTGATAAAAATTTGTGTCATCTTAAAAGCAGGAAACTAACACTAAGAGAAAAAAGTGGCCTTGGGACCTGGAGGAATTGCCAAGTCTACAGAGTCTGCTTTCATAGGCAATTGCAACATGCAAAGGTTTTCATGATGTGACGACAGAATCACAGAATCACAGAATCACCAAGACTGGAAAAGACCCCCAGGATCATCAAGTCCAGCCTACGACCCAACACACCACAACATCTAAACCATGCCACTCAGTGCCACATCCAATCTTTTCTTAAACACCTCCAGGGACGGCGACTCCACCCCCTCCCTGGGCAGCCTATTCCAGAGCCCAATCACCCTCTGCGTGAGGAAGTGCTTCCTAATGTCCAGTCTAACCCTCCCCTGCTGCAGCTTCAAGCCATGGCCTCTTGTCCTGTCACTAACTGCCAAGGAGAAGAGCCCAACCCCTACCTGACTACAACTTCCCTTCAGGTAGTTGTAGAGGGCGATAAGGTCCCCCCTGAGTCTCCTCTTCTTCAGGCTGAATAGTCCCAGTTCCCTCAGCCTTTCCTCATATGGCNACATTGACATACCACTTTAAAGGAAGGGCTTTCCACCACTACTCTAATTATTATTGGGAAACTGTTTCCAGTTCTCACCATCCTGACTGTTATGCTGGTGAAGGGTACTCATGGCTATTTTATGCTTAGTTTTTCTAGTACTAAGAATGATTTTTAATTTCAATAACTCATTTTCTTCCCCGGAACCATCCTTGGAAGAAATGCTCCCTATTTCTTCTAATATTATGGTAGACAGTTTAAAGTAGCCATTTATGTTTTCTTAACAATAAATTGTTAGGAGCTACCCAAGCTGTTATCTGCCCAAAGGTTATTCTTAAGGGAAGTCTCAGCAACTTTATGAGAAAAAATTCTGACAAAGTGTTTCTTATTTCTATGATGGACTTTTTTTTTTAAGAAAAGAAATCTCGTGGGTTCGTTTATCTTTATTCTGTTGTTAGAACGAGTATGACACCAAAGTCAATGAACTTTCTCTCTCAAAGGTGTTTAATAGTTTAGAGAGATTGGAATGGGAAATACCTGTCAAACTCATTAACAGTGTGTATACAATCATTTTTTTCATCCTCAGTTTTGCTCAGCTATGTATTTAACCAGGTTTTCATGTGGTTCCCTGCTTATTTACATTCATTAACATGAGAAAGATATCATCTACAGTTACCATAGAAGTATCTTGTGGCATCTGCTTACTGAAATTTTTTTCGTGAGAAATATTCTCTCTTTGGGTTTATTTGAGCAAAGAACAAAGGAATAGGCTGCTTATGCCTATGGGGCAGCTTTTTTACTGACCAAAGCCCTCATAGCTTTCTGTCTAGTTTAGAGCAGTTGTGGGACAGCAACAGATTATGACATGATCCTGTTGGATGATCAATGGAGCCATAGCAGTTTAGTCTCAAAATATTTCCAGTGATAAGGTTATGGAGAGGAATATGGTAAGAAATACCTAGTGTACCCTGTTCCTGTGTGGAAAGTTCCCAAAGGCAGAACTCATGATTTTAAGAAGTATATCTGCTTTGGCAATGACTTGAACTGCCAGAAATGTACAGGGAAAGAATACCAGAATAGGACATGGCCTGCTTCTGTCCATAATTTTAAAGTGACAGGTATTCCTACCATTTACTCAAGACATTTCATTGAAATGTATGCTTGCTGACAAAGGTAGGATGCAGGAACAACCACAAAACCATGAACAAAATGCAAAGAGTAAATTCATTTTTGTTACCCTGTTACCTGGATGATCCCCAAAGCAGCACCAGGGCAGAGATACCCAAGTGGTGAGTGACAGGCATTGTGGAGCTTGGTCCACACTATAACATCACTGAATCTACTGTTTTCATCTGCACCTCAGCGATTCACACAGGTACAGAATCATAGAATCATAGAATGGTTTGGGTTGGAAGNCCACAGCAGGGCTGGAGTCCCAAGCATGTTCACTAGGGTGCCTGAAACTCTATCACAAGTCTATATTATCTAAACACAAAATGTCTACTTATCAAACACACAAGACTAAACAATGACTAGTATGACATGTTTTTTAACACCTCAGCTGCAAGTCACTGGAGCATATTTACAATCTTCCTTACCAATCTTTCACTCTTTTCCCACACAATGAAAAGATTTTCCTATTTACAGGGGCACTGAAATGTATTTTCCTATTTTGGATGCAGATTCTTTATATCCTAAACTGAAAGTTTTTACCTTTTACCTTTTACAGACTTGCTTAGGCAGGGCGATTGTACTGGATGATCCCCAGAGGTCACTTGCAACCCCTAACATTCTTTGTAATGTTAAAATATCATCTACATGTATAGCTTATATTTAAGTTACCAACTGAAGAAATGATCTAATGCAATGAAATTATTCTCCAGTAGAATTTTAAGAATGTATCTATCAGGAAAAATGAGTGTTTTTTCCATTTTATTTTGATAGAAAATGAAATACACTTCATTAGGATTTATTGTTAATCACTCACAAAAACTAACGAATAGCAAGAGATGGAGTCTAAAAGTGCCAAGTGTACAGCAGTAGCTGGTGTGATATTCCTGAATTTGGACCAAAGAGAGATTTTAGTATCTAATATTTATGCATGAGACGCTGTAGGGGAAAAAAAGAAAGTTACTTGATATTTACTGTCAAGATACCCTTTTCTCAGTTTTTTCCACAGTTCTCCTGGAACAGCTGGTAGCTTGTACAGTTTGTGGCATGGAGCCTTATATAATCTGAGCCTATTGATACTACTGTTACACAACTGCACTTAAAATAAAAATGAGACGAAAGATCACACATTTAAAAGGTTCTTGTCTTTATCTTTGCCAGTTCGAGTATATACACATTTCTTGTTTGCAGATTAGAGAGTATATCTCTAAATACAAGCTTTATTTTTACTTCCATATGTGTTCGTAGGGAGGGAAAGCATAGAAACAATTCTAATATGGATATATAAGGTTGTTTATTAGCACATCTGCCCATGGTAGATAACCTGGAAAAGCATATGTCCTTATGCTCATCTGTTCTCTAAGCAGCTGACAATTTCCTAATGGAGTGTGAGTATAACCTGCTACTTCAAGAGAGCATATACTACACTTCCATAAAAGATAGTATAGAAAATGCTTCTGTCCAGTTCACCACCCTTTGAAGAATCAGAGACATAGCTACACGGATGGACATGAGCACCTAAATTAGACTTCTGACTCTAGCAATGTGCTTCACAAAACCCCTGTCTAATGTTTAGGGAACCTACTGATGTTTAGATATCAGGCACCTGAATCTTCACTAGGAACCTACAGTTTTGTTCTTGATGTGCCCATTTGGACTACTGTCCTGGCTGAATTACTCAGCAGGAAACTTCTATGTAATTCTGACATTAGTCTTCCAATGAACTGCACATTTCAATCTTAATCTTGTTCTAACGTCAGCTTTCACACGTGTAATTTCCAAGCTAAACTAACAAACTTGCAAAAGGAAGCTACGCTGTTTGACATAGCATCATTTTAACAACTACCTTCAGCAGGGATGAAACATTTTCAGGCTGACAGCTGCTACTTTAGTTAATAAAGTATCAAGAGTAGCAACTGGATATTGTCTTTCATGCAGACCACAAAGTGGTATAGAAAATGTGCTTCATCACAGTATCTAACAGACCTTTGCAAGTCATAATTAGAAATCTTGGTTTCAAGTAATTAATGTACAGCAGTTGTACTTCCCATAATTTTTTCAGATTTTGTGTCTTTTAGCTTGTTTCTTTCCTAATTTTTGAGCCCAAATTTGCTCTTCCAACCCCAATATTCCACCTGCTTGGAGAATACAATTTTCACTTCCTGAAGAACTCATGCCAGCCCCAGTATTTCCATCCAGTAATCATACATTCATAGAATCATAGAACAGTTACAGCTGGAAGAGACCTGGGAGATCATCAGTGCAGCCTTTGTCCTAGCCCTATCAACCTGCTAAATGATGCTCCCCAATGCAACATCTACCTGTCTCTTAAACACCTCCAGGGATGGTGACTCAAGCACCTCCCTGGGCAGCCTGTTCCAATGGCTGACAACCCTTTCAGGAAAGAAATTCCTCCTAATATCTAGCCTGAACCTCCCCTGATGCAATTTACATCCATTTCCCCTNGCCAGTGAGAGGCTGTGACATTCTTCACAGCCTGTAACCTGAATGCCAATATCCATTTTGGTGGGTACTGAAACGACAGCCCTTTTCCTTCAAGTAGCTACCATAATTGAGAGGGGGGGAAAATGGCTGGCCTATAAAAGTAAGCTTGCTTCTGGCAGGGATGGGGGGATATCCAGAAGCATGGTCTTCCCCAGGGGACACCCTGTGATGCGTAGAGCCTACCAACTCCCTACTGCAATGCAGCTCCTAATGCTCAGCTTTGCAATGGTCACCCTGGGTTTGGTATGATATCCTCTCTAAGTGTATGTATGCTTTCTAGGATTGTTTAGTGTCTTTATAGCAACAATGCTTCTGATACTTGGCTTTGTAATGGTCACCCAGGGCTTGGTATGGTATGCTATAACTGTATATGTACTTGCTAGGGTTGCTTAGTGTTTTTATAGCAATTAAAACTCCTTTCTTGCTTTGTTAAAATGTGTGGTGGAATTCTGTTTGGGAGGAAACCCTGTATCCTGCTACATGCCTGAAGTCCTGACTAGAACTCACTGAAAAAAAATTGCACAATAAGCATCATTTTTTCTGCCAGTTCAAGAACCTGGCCTAGAGTGAACAGTCATCATGTGAACAATCCTTCTGTGATCTTATAGGCTTGATTCCAAAACCAGTGGTGTTGTAAGAACAGATAGGAAGAAAGAAAACCTGTGGAGAACAGTAAGCTTGTCTAGAAATTGAATAATGATTTTCACTTCTGTGGGATCAGTGGAAGACAGTAAAATTAATTAATGTAAGATAGAGCTACTGGCAGCAGGCGTTTAACCTTTAGATTAAAACCAAAGACAGCACCCACTGTTTGGTAGGTAAGGATTCCATTACAGCACAAATAGAAATATACTGAATTTTCAGCTTTAATGAAACAACAATGAAAGGAAAAATAAATTCTTGAGTAGTTCATGGAAAGTTCTGTGCCGAAATCGCTTCAGCGTATATACTGAGTACTATGTAAATCTAGTTGCCTAATTGCACATTTTTTAACGTGACTGAAAACCAGCAGGAGGTCTAATTTAAATATGCACTTTTTTTTTTATATTTGTGACAAAAAACTATGCAAAGCTGTAGGAGGTGATAAATACACTACTGTATTACATTTCCCTGTATGTATACATGTGTATCATCCAGGAATAGGACCATATCATGTCTTTCATGATTTTATTTCTAGCTGCTGTCATAAATATTCTTTTTGAGTGCCAACAGCACAGAGGCTGAGCATGATTTAATGTATCTTCCCAGTCACGTAGGAAATTTCAAATTGCAGCAGATCCATTTAGTATCTTAAAACCTCTGATGCATTTACTGCAGATACTGTAATCTCTGCACTGCTTGGAATGCCAGCTGTGTATGGTAAGCAGTGAAACCTGTTTCCTGCAGACTCCAAATATACAATAATATTTTTGAGGTATGATAAAATGCTGTGACAGCTTTCTGAAGGTTTCTGTTCATCCGTAAGTCCAAAACTTCATTGGACAGTAAGCAATGCTCTGTTTTTGTTCCAGCCATGGAGAAAATTATTTGGCTTCTTGATTAGTGCTTTGTAAGGAGGAATATTCTTGTAAAACACTATGTCTGTTTAAACAGTAAATGGCAGAATCAAATATTAAAAGCATTTGGCAGTTACTGTCTAAAGTACCTACTGTAATGAACTGAATGACTTTGGGATTTATGACTGATACTATTACACAAATTAAAAGGAAATAGCTTTTATAAAGCTATAAGCAGAATGTTGGCATGGCATATTAGGAAAAACTTCTTCACTGAAAAGGATGTCAAGCAGTAGAACACACTGCCCAGGGAAGTGGTTTAGTCACCATTCCTGAAAGTATTTAACAGATGTATAGATGTACTTCGAGACATGGTTTAGTGGTGGACTTGGCAATGCTGAGTTAATGTTAGACTCAATCTTAAAGCTCTTTTGCAAACTAAAAGATTCTAATTTTATGACTTGAGTCAAAGATTTAGCTGAAAATATGAACCCTGCAATAGTCTTCATAGATTGAATTCCCAAGGTGAAAATATTCCAAAAACAAAGATTACACACTGAGATAATCTCANATTAGCAAATGCAGGGCTGCTAACTCTGGAGATTCCACCACATTAGCTAGTCCAGATTAAGGTCTGGGGAGAATATGAACAGAATCTGTACATAAAGAAGACAGAATTTCTAACTCTGTAGATAAAACTGTCGATTATCCTTGAATGATTTAGAAAATCATGAAACAGTGGTGATAGGTGGGTGACTTGAGATGCTGAGATCCTGTTAGATATGAATTCTGTGAGGTGCCTGTTGGTATCTCAAAGCTCCAAACCCTCTTTAACAAGCCCTCTGTCCCTTTGAAAACAGAGTTGAAATAATGCCAAAAAATAAGCTATTAAATTCCAAGTTTTATTAAAATAAACAGTCCAGGTTTTCACAAGCTCTGGTAGAAAAACAATGAAAACCTCCTGGCAAAACCAAAAAGCAAGAAAAAAACTTTTTTTTTTACAATTCACCATTAATCTTCATAGCCTCATGTAGAAAGGTTTGTAATATTTTTTCCACATTACTCTTTTTCAGACATTGAAGCATCACATTAATAACTCTGTAACTTTATAACTATAATAAGACCTTTCCTAAGAGAAATAGACA
>VWZO01014884.1:0-17277 GCA_013396975.1 Bucco capensis
AATCATCAATAAAGATGTTAAACAGGACTGAGGGCTTAGGTTCCTTTCTGGTGGCCATATCACAAACTCCAGGTCTGCAGTTACCCTGAAAAAACTTGATCTACTTCAGTGACACAAACTGTAATGTGTTGGCATCTGTTACCTCATTTGGAGCTAATACAATACTGTGTGTGAAGGCTGGAAAGCAGTTCAGTGTGAAAAAGCCCTGAGTGTCTGGGTAGCCAGCAGGATGAGCATGAGCCAGCAATGTGCCCTTGGGGCCAAGAAGGCTAATGGCATCTTGGGGTGCAGCAAGAAGAGTGTGGCCAGCAGGGCCAGGGAGCTTCTTCACATCTTCTCTGCCCTGCTGAGGCCACAGCTGGAGAATTCTGTGCAGTTCTGGGCTTCTCTGTTTAAAAGAGAGAGGGAACTTCTGGAGAGGCTCGAGAGAAGGGACACTGCAATGCTGAGGGGACTTGAGCACCTCTCTGATGCAGAGAGGCTGAGAGAGCTGGGGCTGCTTAGCCTGGAGCAGAGCAGCCTGAGGGAGATCTGAGCAGTGCTTAGCAATCCTTCAAGAATGGGGATCAGGAGGCTGGGGCCAGACTTTGTTCTGGGGTACCCAGGGACAGGACTAGAGGCAATGGGCACAAACTAGCACCCAGCAAGTTCCAGCTGAACATCAAGAGGAGGAACTTTTTGCTGTGAGGGTGGTGGAGCCCTGGCCCAGGCTGCCCAGGGAGGTGCTGGAGTCTCCATCTCTGGAGAGATTCCAGACCCACCTGGACACATCCTGTGCAAGCTGCTCTAGGTTCTGCTGCTCTGGCAGGGGGGCTGGGCTAGATGCGCTCCAGAGGTCCCTTCCAACCCCTAACAGTCTGGGATTCTGTGGCTGCACACTATTTCTGTATTTCCTTGAGCAGATGCCAGATGTGTTTTTCTTTATATTCTTCATGGGATTGAAGTGGATGTGCATTTTATACTAGACCTTAATCCATGTACACCTGCAGATGCACTCATATTTAACTCTATTCCTTTAAGGTGAAATTATAAAAGACACAGAGAACAAGGTAATACAGTATGTGCCTTCTTTCCAATCTTCCTGAAAATATGGTAGGGAGAAATTGCATCCCTTTTTCTACTTTTGCTCTAGGATACAATTGAGGTGTAACACTTCCCTCCTCTGAGTCTCACAGCTGACCCAAAAATGTGGGGAATTTTTTGTGGTGGCACTGATGAAGTTACACAGAGTCTCATCATCACATTCTCACAGGCTGAGTTAGTTGCTCCAAAGGATGAGGTTTTCAGTTAACTTATGAAAATGAAGTAGTGGGGAATTTAGGGGGGAGAAAAAGAATTTAGAATGCCATTAGATCACTTACTGTTGGTTTTTTTTCCTAGCAGTCATTCTTACAGTCCCCGTCATCTCCCCTATGTATTTCTGCTCTCCAGCCTCATGTTTCTTCCTTTCAGCATCTATGCCTTGCTGCAGAGTAACTCAAGTGAGACCTTTCATCCTATATACTACTCCTGTACTCAGCACAAGGGAGGGAAAAATTAAGTGTCTGACTTGATAGCTCACTTCAGTGTATAAAAAGTAAAGTTTATATGAGTAATTCCCTTTCCATTTGAAAAATGGAGTCTTTAAAAAACCCCAGACGTTTCCTTTCTTAACCATATTTCAGTAGAAGTTAATGCATTTGATGTTAAATGATACTCTATATAATACTTTCTTGGTTCTTACACTAGTTGAATTCTGATCAGGGCATATCCTTAACTGTTGAACCCAGAGTAATATTACCTTCTCTTTCCAGATATACAGAAGCACATTCCATGCTACCAGTTGTACAGGTAAGGAACAGAAACATATGCAAAAGTTAAAATTAACTGAAACTCTTGAAGAAAACACCCAGCTGTAACTACAATACCCATACTGACCCCTTGGTATTAGAGATGCAGAATGCCTTAGGTTGGTCCTGTTTTGGTTCTTCATGTGCTTTTTTGGTGTTTGTGCATATAGAAATAGAGATCTGGCATAGTGCACCTTCTGGTGAGCTGTGATACCATACCAACTACAGAATCCAAGTGAGAGGACTGCATGACTGCTGGGAAGAATGATTTCTGCAGTTGCACTTGTTTCTTTTTCTCTAATTGTCCTCATTTTCTCCTAGCTTCTATAATTCTGTAGGAGAACTGAATGAAGTTGCCCTGAGGAAAATACTATCAGGCTGTGAGAAGGTATTTTCTTTTCAAACCTAAACCATAACAAGGAGCTTGCTCAGACTCTGGGAGCTCTTCTGGATACATCTGATATCAAGGGTTGTTTTATTGTCTCTTTTTTAAATCTTGTACCTAGTGCCTCACACTGCTGGTCAAGTTGGGGTTATTTCTGAATAGAAAGAAAGAACAGTTAAGGTTAGTTTTGACTAGGGTTTGCCTACATGTATGTCACAACCTTGTTTTTTCTTACTAATTTCACAGCAGAGAAGTGATCATCTTCCTGTCCTCAGCACTGGGGAGGCCACACCTAGAGTCCTGGGGTCAGTGTTGGGGCCCTCAGTACTAGAAGCACACAGAGGCATTGGAGTGTGTCCAGAGAAGGGCAAGAGGCTAGGGAGGGCTCTGGAGCACAAGTGTTGTGAGGAGCAGCTGAGGGCACTGGGGTTGGTTAGTGTGGAGAAGAGGAGGCTCAGGGGAGACCTTACCTCTCTCTCCAAGTCCCTGAAAAGAGGTTGGAGTGAGATGGAGGTAGGTCTCTTCTCCATGGTTAGCAGTTAGTCATCGTCGTGGCTAGGCTTCGCGAACGAAGATCCAGGCAGGGCTCCACCCACACTCCTCATCAGCGCCTTTTCCAAGCGCGCTGATAAAAAGAGGATAGCAGATAGCACCCTNATGAAAGGGTTGTTAGGTCTTGGCCTAGGGGGTTGAGAAACATTGAGATGCACTCCTTAGGGCCATGGTTTCATGGTATGGTAGTGCTAGGTGTGGTTGGACGTGATGATCCTAGAGGTTTCTTCCAACCATAATGAAGTCTGTGAATATATATTCTGTGAACACATGGTTTTGAAGCAAAGAGAGAAGCTGTAAGACTGGCATTAGGCTTAAATGTTGTAAGAGTTCCCATTTAACTGCTTGAATACATATCACCAAATCATTCAGCTCCATGGCTTTGTAGTGACTCCTCTGACTTCCTTCACTATGACACAGAGGGACAAGGCAATTCAGCAGTAACAATGAGCTCTCTTGCTCCTGCAGAGCGTAATCGGCTGGTACAGATGCAGAAGGAACACAGATCAGACCATGACATTCCGGGAGAGACTTCTGCATAAGAATTTACAGGCACACCTAGCCAATCAGAGCCTTGTATTCCTTTTATTAACTTCTAGTGTGATGACAGAAAGTTGTTCCACTTACTGTCTGGAATATGCCTTGCATCGGCCACAAGAAAGGTAATGGCTTTGTTCTCTCTCTAGTTCTAGCAAAGCAGTAGCACAGCACATGCTGTGACATGGAACAGCTTGGGGCTTGCTTGATTGCAACTGAGTTACTGTTGAGATTGTTGTATTTTACCCTATTATTCGTTATATTGCTAGGGCCCAGCTGAAATACTAACCCTGAAGTTCTGTTTGGGGATTTGCCTTTCTAACTCTCTGTAGTGCCAGTGTCAACAGGCAGACGCTGTCAGTTCACTTATGCACAAAAGCTGTTCTTTTATGGGCTGAGGCCAATGGGATGAGCTTGAGCAAGGCCAAGGGCCAGGTCCTACACTTGGGTCACAATAACCCCATGCAATGCTCTAGGCTTGGGGCAGAGTGGTTGGATTGGTGCCTGGCAGAGAAGGAGCTGGGGTGCTGGTTGATAGCTGACTGAGCATGAGCCAGCAGTGTGCCCAGGTGGCCAAGACTAGAGAAGTGCTCATCCTCCTGTCCTCAGCACTGGGGAGGCCACACCTCGAGCACTGTGTGCATGTTTTCATCCTCACCTATCATTGCAATATTTAAATTGGTAATTTTCAGTGAGCCCATAGGCTAGGCTTAACAGGCAAGTATTGCATTGTTGTGTGACTTGTCCCCAGAAATGGGGAAAAAAACCCAGACATTGCTCAGCCTCTTGTTGCTCTTGCAGATTGCTTTAGCCATAAACAGTGATCTTTGTGTGGTGTGATACATGTAGCAAGAACTAACTGTGCTGTAAACCTCCATCTGTGATGCGTAATGGTCAAGGAACTTTAATTGTGAAAGAGATGCCTTTGGATGTTAATAAATGATGTTCTCATACTTCTACTTTTTTAGTCTTTTCCAGAAAGTTCCTTTGGTGGTTACCAACTTGGGAATGGCAGAACAGCAAGATTACAGAACAGTGTCTGGTTCCTGTGTATCTGCTGGTTTTGTGAGAGCAGTAAGACAACACAGGTACAATATATGCTATATTTACTGCTAGCTGTAGCTTTCACTGGAGGTTTTTTTCCTGAGAAGTATTTTAAGTGCTTCTGCAAGTGCTACAGCCATACCCTGCTCACTTGTTGACCTGTTCTGTGCAATGATTCCCTTGCCAAGATACTTGGAAATCACTGAAATGCCATACTGTGACCCCATGAGAGTAGCTTGTCTGTCTCGACATGGGCACCTAGTGTTGAAGCTCAGCATGCTGCCTTATTTCTTACAGCTGTAACTAAATAAGCACTGGGATAATTAACTTGCAATTATATTCTTGGTGCACAGGTCTGAATTCTTTAATGAAGATGGATCCTTACAGGAGGTTCATAAGATCAATAATATGTATGCCACCCAGCAGGAGGAGCTGAAGGTGAGACAGGCACACCAGCTGAGATTGCACTCGATGCTCTCAGAGGTCTTTTCCAACCATAATAATTCTAAGATTCTATGTTTGTGGTTACTTTCAGCAGTACTACAAAACCAAGTCAAGCCAAGAGTACAGCTTCTTGCACTAAATGAGAAACAGAGCTGTGTTTTGGAAGCACATAGTGAAAGATCAGGGATGGCCACATGCTGTTAGTAGCTATACATTTAAGTTCTCCAAGTTGAAGGCTTTCAGTTTTCATGTAAGTTTCCATTCCATAAGCATCCTGGCTTGGATCAGAAGTAGTGTGGCCAGCAGGACTAGGGCAGTGATCATCCTCCTGTACTGGGCCCTGGTCAGGCTACACCTAGAGTACTGGGTTCAGTTTTGGGCCCCTCACCATGAGAAGGACACTGAGGTGCTGGAGCATTGTCCTAAGAAAAGCAAGAAATCTGGTCAAGGGTCTAGAGCACAAGTGTTGTGAGGAGTGGCTGAGGGAACTGGGGTTGTTTAGTCTGGAGAAGACTAAAAAGAAGGAGACATTTTTGCTCTCTCCAACTCCCTGAGAGGAGGTTGGAGCAAGGTGGGGGTTGGTCTCTTCTCCCAGGTGACTAGAGATAGGACAAGAGGAAATAGCCTTAAGTTGTGCCAGGGGAGGTTCAGGTTGGATCTTAGGATCAATTCCTTCCCTGCCAGAGTGGTTAGGCATTGGCCCAGGCTGCCCAGGGCTGTGGGAGTCACCATCCCTGGAGGGGTTCCCAAACCGTGTAGAGTGGCACTTGGTGACATGGTTTAGTGGTGGACTTGGCAGTCATTGGCTCATTAATAAGCTTTCAAATATTTTGTCAAAATCATGAGTAGCTTTAAGGATTTGCATCAACGTTCAAGTCAGCTTCTGTCAGTGCTGTTAAGGTCATCAAATGCTCTTTTCCACCCAGAAAATATGTTCCAAAGTAGAAGCCACTGAACGAGCTGTAGAGAAACTCTTAGCAGAGGTGAAGCAACTAAGAGAAGAAATAAAGAGGAAAAAGCAAGAGAGTTGTTCAGGTAAGTGAAATAAATGCAGTGCCACTCTTAGAAGGCTTCCTCAGTTGATTCAGTTGGCATTAGCAGAAAACCCTTCTGAACCTGAGGCAACCAAAGCAATAGTGCTAGAATTGTACAAGAGTGACTGCAACTCTAGCTTTCTTTTTTATTTCAGGAGAAGACAGCGACCACCCAGGAGAGCTAAAGGAGAATGTTCTCCTTTGTCAGGCACTGCAAACATTCTTCCCCAATTCTGGGCTTCAGACGTGCATTGTCTCCTTCAAGGGCCAGCACATCTCTGAGAACTACTGTAACACTGATCATAACATTAATGTCATGGACAAACTGACTCTCCTGGCAGAGCAAAGAGACTGCCCTGAGGCTGAAACAAGACAGCCAACCAAGCGTAAACGCAGAGGGACCACGACAGCATCCAAGTCATTCAAGAAATCCAGATCACTGCAGCTTCACCAGAAGTTACTTCAAAACCAAGAGGACAGTAACCAGGAAAGGTTTACACTGAGCAGCACAGAAACAGAGGAGGATGTGTTCGAGAGTGTAAGAGATACCAGTGAATACCCACACTCTCCTACTTTCTGATCTGTTAATGATTTGTTCGTGTGACTTTGTACCAAAAGCTTCTGCCAGCACATTCAAGTGACACTGATAGCACTGCAGGGATATAAACAGTGGATTTTTGCAAGACACACAAGTTTGGGCTTTTTTTTTCATTTTTCTAATGCATGAATCCTGTTTGGCACAGAGACAAGTCCAGACATTCCCTCATGTGGCCTTCAGAGTTAAATCTGTATTCACTCTCTCAGGGTTTAAAGACTTTGCTAGCAGACCATGTCACATACTGCCTCAGAGTAGTGCAACTTCCAGCTGCTGTTGAAGAAGCAGTACTATCCTTCTGTGGGTAGCTGAAAAAAGGTTTTGGAGAATATGTCTTTAAGAGAGGCTGGAAGTTGGAGATTGTTTAGAAAAATGATGAATGTTTAGGCAGTATTATTTTTGTCAGGTGCTTGAGAAAATAACATGGTTTTGAGTTTGGATGTTTTGAGAAAATGAATTTCATGGAAGTTGGAAAACAGAGAAATGTAAGCCATGTGTTTTTCTGAGTATTTTTACTTTGCTGACCCTGCAGGTGTGTGTGAATGATTTTTCAGTGTCTTCCTACTTGACTGTAAAACCTATATAAGATATAAGAGCTGGATCTCTTCAGCCTGGAGGAGACTGAGAGAGGACCTCATTAAAATTTACAAATACGTTGAGTGTCAGGAGGAGAGAGCCAGGCTCTGCTCAGTGTCATCCAATGTTAGGACAAGAGGGAATGGGAGCAAGTTGGATCACAGGAGGTTTAGTATTTTAACATGAGAAAAAACTTCTTTACAGTAAGGGTGATGGAGCACTAGACCAGGCTGCCCAGGAGGCTGTGGAGTCTCCTTGTCTGGAGCCATTGCAGAGCTGCCTGGACACATTGCTGTGTGAGCTGGTCTAGGTGCTCCTGATCTGGCAGGGGGGTTGGACTAGATGATCTTTCTAGGGCCCTGCCAACCCCTAACATTCTATGATTCTATCTCCAGTTTGTCAGTCATTACACCCTTCCCTCAGCAGAAGCTGAGACAGGAAGGATCAAATGGACACAGGTAACATGCTTAATAGAATTCACTGTCTACAGAAATTGCCACAATTTCAGTACTTCATCCTCAGCTATCCACTAGTTGTTTTTTTTCCCCTCCCAATCCAGCAAGGGAAGAAGAGCCACCTGAACTGCAGCAAGTCTTATGAGCAGCAGGAGTGGTACATACATACAGTTGCTAATTTCTACTGTTGCTTTCATAGAATGTCCTGAGCTGGAAGGGACCCACAAGGATCATGAAGTCCAACTCCTGTCTATGCACAGGACAGCCCAAATATCACCCCATGTGCCTGAAGTCCTTGTCCAGACAATTCTGGAATTGTCAGGCTTGGTGCTGTCACTGCTTCCCTGGAGTGCTTGTTCCAGTGCTCATCCATCCTTTGGGGAAGAATCTTCCTAATATCTAACCTGAACCTCCCCTGGCACAGCTTCATGCCATTCCCTCAGCTCCTGTCACTGGTCACCAGAGAGGAGATCAGCTCCTGCCCCTCTGAGTCACCCTGTCAGAAAGACATAAACTGTGATAAGGTCTCCCCTCTTGCCCAAGCTGAAGAAGCCAAGTGACTTCAGCTGCTTCTCATACAGCTTCCCCATCTTTGTCACCTCCTTTGGACACTCTCTAGTAGCTTAATATCCTTCTCATGTCGTGGTGCCCAAAATTGCACCTAGTGCTCAAGCTGAGGCCACACCAGCACAGAGCAGGACAGTCCCTTACCTCAGGCACCTAACAATGCAGTGCTGGATGCACCCCAGGACATGGTTGGCCCTTTTGGCTGCCAGGGCACACTGATGACTCATCTTCAACTTGCTGTTGACCAGAATCCCTAGATCCCTCTCTGCAGGGCTACTCTCCAGCCTCTCATTCTTCAGTCTCTACATACATCCAGGGTTTCTCTTTCCCAGGTGCAAAATCCAGCACTTGACCCTGTTAAATGCCATGCAGTTGGTGATTGCCCAGCCTTCTTAGTCTGTCCAGATCTCTCCACAGGGCCTCTCTGCCTTCAAGGGAGCCAACAGCTCCTCCCAATTTTGTATCATCAGCAAACTTACTTCTAAACCTTCCAGTCCTGCCTCTGAGTCACCAATGAAGATGTTGAAGAGCACTGGCCCTACAATGGAGCCCTGTGGAACCCCATTTACTCAACTCCTCAGCCAGTTGTTCACCATCTCATGATGTACTCATCTAGCTGCATGCAGGACATTTTCTCCAGAAGGATGCTGTGGGAGACAGCACCAAAAGCTTTACTGAAAGCCAAAAGGATTACATCAACTGGTCTGCCTTGGTCTACTAGGTAGGCAACCTTGTCACAAAAGGAATTAAGTTTGTCAAACAGGCCATTTCCCTCATGAGCCTAAGCTGGCTGTGACCAGTGCTTGTCTTGGCATTCAGGGCTTTGTCAGTAACTCCCATGTTTTATTCTTCCTCCAGTTTCAGAAATGACACTTCCTAAACCAGCAATGACTCCCACCCATGAGCATGATGCAGTATGCTAGCCAAGCACATTCCCAGTAAACAACTCTATAAACATGAAAAGCAGTTTTATTGTTTATTTCTTCATCATGTATTACTCAGGATACTTGACATTGCATATCTTGGGGTCTGTGAGAAATGCTGGGTTCTTAAACATAACTGGCATAAATCCTGTGAAAAGACAAAGACAGGTTGGTTTGATAGGAAACGCAGCTTGAGAGACACAGTTCCAAAGCATCATCTTTCTTACCCAATACATGAGCTCTTTTAATGGCTTTTGTGATTTCCTTCTGCTTCTTGTCACACAAGCCTGAAGAGAGAAATCACTTTCTTAAATCAACAACCAAATCATCAGTTTGCAGGGTGAAAGTGATATGATTGACAATTCTCTCTACCTCTAAGTCTTCCTAAAGTCTATCCTGTTAAATACAAAACCCCACATAATTAAGGGATATTTTCATTTGTTCATGAAGGCTACTAAGTCAGAGGAATACAATTACAAAACACAGAGTTGGTAGTAGTTACTTCTGGAAAGAGCCGATAGAGTTATTAGGACTCACAAGAACATTAATATTAACAAGTAAATGATTTACTATTTCACATACCTGTTATATGCCTGCCATAAATGCAACCAGTATGTGGAGAAACAAACTGGGAAAGAAGCTAGTGAAAATTAAGAAATAAAGTCAGGTTAAGAAGGTTTTTTTGGAGATTTAAGTTAACTTTGCTAGTTGCATCCTATTTTTCATTTTTTGACCTGTTTTTACGTAACTCAGTTCTACCTGAAGACAGGAAGTACAGCTTGGAGTTAGCAAGGGACGTTCTCCCCCTCTGCTCTGTCCTAGTGAGGCCACAACTTGAATACTTTATCCAGGTCTGGGCTCCCCAGTTCAAGAGAGACAAGGAACCACTGGAGAGAGTCCAGCAGAGGCTACAAAGCTGCTGAGGGCACTGGAGCATCTCTTGGAGGAGGAAAGGCTGAGAGCCCTGGGGCTGCTTAGCCTGCAGAAGAGCAGAGCCAGAGGGGTTCTGCTCAGTTCTTAGCAATATTTAAAGGGTGGGGACAAGAGGCTGGGGCCAGACTCTGCTCAGTGGTGCCCAGGGACAGGCCAAGGGGCAATGGGCACAATCTACAACACAGAAGTTCACCTAAACATGAGGAAGAACTTCTTTGCTGTGAGGGTGCCAGAGCCCTGGCCCAGGCTGCCCAGAAAGGTTGTAGAGTCTCCTTCTCTAGAGGGATTCCAAACCCACCAGGACATGATCCTGGGCCACCTGCTCTGGGTGACCTCTGTTTTAGCAGAGGCTCAGACCAGATGATCCCCAGAGGTCCCTTCCAGCCCTCACCATGCTGGGATTCTGTGACTGCACTTGGCAAATAGAGTTTTAATGCCTGCACACAGGACTAGCAGATGGCACAGTTTGTCACACTGTAGTATCTGACCCTTACCCACACGCATTCTTACTCTCCAGTTTTCAATTCCTATAACCTATGAATAATTTGTTCATTTTTTATCCTTGTGGACTTCCTACACATGCATTTAAAAACAGTAAACAAGTTACCTTCATCTAAGGACCAGAACTCACCTGCACATTCTTGTAGTCCACATTTATTCCACATAGGACACATCTTTTAGGAGGCTCCTTATAGGGGTTCTCCATTTCTATGGGCTGAAATGGGACAATTATTAACACCTGGTAAGCTTCCAAAGGAAAGAAGAAATGTCTGTTATTGTTGTCATTTGGGCAAAACTTGCCATGAAACTTAAGGATCACTGAAATTCTTCAGCAGCTTTCTTAATTTCTCTAATACACTGATTGGTACTGAGCAATCTTAAGACTTCTCACAGCTACAAAGTGCTTTGTATCTTATTAGTAACCACAGTGAAACAACTCAAAAGCAGTAAGATAGTGCTTACACCCTTAGAAGGTAGAAGCTGGTAGTAAGGTACTTCTGTCTGGTAAATCACCAGATAACTTATTTTGACAATAATTTCCCCATGGCCTGAGGGAGGCCCTGTCTGCTCCCACACTTCAAAAGATCCTCAAGTATCTCCCAAGCCCTGAAAGGGTTAATACCAGCACTTTGGAGAAGGACTTGGGGGTGTTGGTGGATGAAAAACTGAATGAATCAGCAATGTGCATTCAGTGCTCACAAAGCTAATCACATTCTGGGCTGCATCAAGAGAAGCATGACCAGCAGGTCAAGGGAGGGGATTCTCCTCCTCTGCTCTAGTGAGACCTCACCTGGAGTACTGTGGTCAGCTCTAAGATACCCAATGTAAGAAAGACTGACTGAGCAAATCCAGGAGAGAAGGCTTAGGGAGACTTTATAGCAACCCTCACATAAAGGGGCCTACAGGAAAGATGGGGAGGGACCCTTGATCAGGGAGTGCCATGATAGCATGAGCAGTAATAACTTCAAACTGACAGTAGATTTAGATTATGTATGAGGTAGAAATTCCTTTGATGGTGCTCAGGCACTGGAACAGATTTCCCAGAGAAACTGAGGATGCTCCATCCCTGGAAGTGTTCAAGGGCCAGGTTGAATGAGCTTTTGAACAACCTAGTCTAGTGGAAGGCATTCCTGCTTATGGCAGGGAGACTGGAAGTAGGTGATCTTTAAGGTCCCTTCCAACACAAACCATTCTATGATCAATAGTACCTCAACTTCAACACCTGATGACCTCCCTCATTGCTGGGTCCCTGCCCTGTTAACACATAAAGAAACTAAATTCGGGTTTTTTAGGAGCCCAAACAATCTCAAGATTAAACCGAGGCATTTTCAGATACCCCTGCTGCCTGGCCAGATCCCCTCCTAGCAGGTGCAGCAGTAGCCCGAGAACCAGCAACGCCCACGGAGCTCAGGGGGAGCCTCACCTGGTCGGAGCCGTCATGCAGCAGGCGGTGCGGCCGGTCCCATAACACCGCTGTAAAGGAAGGAGCGACAGGGTTAGTCGTGGCAAAGCAGGACAGGGCCACATGAGTACGCCACAGGGAAAAGCGGGGACTACACACCGGGACACAGCCTCCACCAAACTCTGCCCGCCCGCACCTGCACCGCCATATTTCCCTCAAAGCACATCACTTCCTCTCTGTACCTCACTTCCCCCTGTCGCTGCCACCAGTACAGAGAAGACGCGCTGGCCAATGGGGCCGTGCTCTGCGCTACTTGAGGCCCGCGATTGGCCACTGCTCAGCCTGGGCCTGGCGGGGGTGGAAGCGATGTCAGTGCTGTTTGGGTTGAGGAGGCTCTGGGGGTGCTCTCCACGTTCTTTATGGAGAACATCTTAGTCTCTGCTCGCTCGGCGCCTCCTTCCCGTGCCCTGCTGCGGCTGTGATGGTCTCCGCACCGCTTCCTCGCCGGCGCGGTCCCAGAGTGGAGGCCAGTGGTGATGGCCGAGCCCGGTCTCGCCGTGCGGAGAAAGAGCCGCCCTGGCTCTGTCCGCAAGAGGAGCCAGGCCCCGGGGCAGCCTGGCGCTGCCTGCTCGCCTGTGCCGCGCAAGAGAACGAGCTCCGGTGGCGAGAGAGCCCCGGCGGAGACCCTGGTACGGGGATGGTGGGGTGCGGGTAGGTCTCCAGGTCTGGGTATTGAAGCGGGAGCTGCCCGTCAGGGAGGGTGGCATAGCCCAGATCGAGTCTGGGTGATGCTGATCGGGATGGATATTGCTTTGTGCGAGAGGGGATGTGGTTTAGCCTTGAAAACCTCATCACTAGCATGTAACACTGCAGATATCCTGTACTTGATACTGGTGAGTGATCTCAAATACTAAGTTCAGTTTTGGGCCCCTCACTGCAAGAAGGACATTGAGGTACTGGAGAGTGCCCAGAGAAGGGTGAGCAAGCTGGTGAAGGGTCTAGAGCACAAGAAGAGCACAAGCTCTTCTCCTAGGTAAAAAGTGATAGGACAAGAGGAAATAGCCTCACGTTGTGCCAGGGGGTTCAGGTTGGAGATCAGGAATGATTTCTTCCTTGCCAGAGTGGTTAGGCATTGGCTTAGGGTGTCCAGGGCAGTGGTGCAGTCACCATCCCTGGAGGGGTTCAAAATGACATATAGTTTGTGGCACTTGGTGACATGATTTAGTAGCTTGAGGATGTTGGGTCAGTGGCTGGGCTTGATGGTCTTGGAGCTCTTTTCAAACCGTAGTGATTCTTTGTCTAGTGATAGGTTAAGTTTCACTGAGTAAAAGCATGGCTATAGAAGTCAAGCTAGATTTTCCCACAAATAGCAGAAAAACACATTTCTTGATAAGCAGGGGAATATTTAAATAACTTCCATCTGATGCATGTCTTGTACAGGTTATGTTGCCTTTTTTGGTTGTTACTTTGGAGTATTAATGTTCATTGTTATGTTTTTACAGTGTAGCAATGATAGTGATGAGGATCTGTTTGGTGACTATGACAGCTTTCTGGGAAATAGTTCTTTGCTAGCTCAAGTTGCTGAAATAGAGTACAAACACCTCCAGGATAAAACTGTGGATACTAAAGCAGCTGGAGAAGTCATCCTTGAGAATCCTCAATCAGGAAATCACCAGAAAAAACAAGATAATCTTTGTACTTCAGAAAATGTGGTTGTCCTTACAGCTGACAAAGAAGTGAATGAAAATGAGCTGGTGGCTAGCAATCAAGGAGCCACTGAATCTGTTTTAGAGGAGTTGCCATCATCACAACTTTTGTATTTTCAGAAAATCAATCAACTTTCTTCTGATTCTAGAATATCTTCAGTCTCAGAAAGGAGGAATAAATGTGTGAATTCTTCCTTGGACAAAATCAGGACTCCATCTTCCTTTTGTCCTGATGCTGAACATAGACCTCCTGCCTTTTCCTCAGATTCCAAGTGTGATTTAATCAAAACTGAGAGTCTTAAAGATCATCTGAAAAGTGCTATGACTGGAAATGCCAAAGCCCAGACTCTGCAGGTCTCCAAGACTAAGCAGCTTCAAGAAGCTGTTTTATCTGAAGAGATTTGTGTGGCAAAGAAGGCTATTGAATCTTCTTCTGTTGATCTAGGCCCTTTTTATGGCTTGCCTAGCAAAGTCAAAGATCTACTCAGGCAACTTCGAGGGATTGAAACGCTTTATGGTAATGCAACTAGTACTTTAAGAAAGAGAATTGCTTGTGAAGAGTTGCCCATTTTACCCATTACATCGTAAACATATTTGAGCTAATATATTTAATATGAACCACATTGGAGAGTGGTTGTTTTGTTTAATTAAGTGAAAAAGACACTTTGATATTGATTAAAGTGCCCCTGGGGGTTGCTAATAATGGATTTTTTTATATATAATTCTGCAGAATGGCAGCATGACTGCTTAATGTTAGAATCTCTACAGCAAAGAAAGAATTTAATATACTCCTTGCCAACCAGTGGTGGAAAAACTCTTGTAGCTGAAATCCTCATCCTCCAAGAATTACTCTGCAGGCAGAAAGATGTTCTGATGATCCTGCCATATGTTGCTGTTGTCCAAGAAAAGGTCAGGATGCAGTGTCTCTGATGCTGCTTCTCTTTTCTGATGTCTTGTTACTTGGCTAGGTTTAATAGTCATTTTAGCCAACTCCAGCTTCATAAATAGATGGGGAAGGTGCTGAGTTGTAAAGTCTGCTGAATTTGGAAATAATAGCTTTTTGCAAATGCTGTGAATAGTTCTGCAGTCTCAGAGCTGCCCTGCCCTGCTTGCTAAGAAAAGGTCTTGAAGTAAAATCTAGTAATTTCTTTGATACAGAGAAAAAATTGGTTTTAGAGAACAGATACGACTCATGGCTGGTAATATTTATTAACACTTCAGCTTTGCAATTGGAAAAGGTAGTAATAGCTAGAATGTTTTCACTAATTGAAAGTTGAGCTGTGTTTTTTTTATGTGCGTGTTGAGCTCTTGAGGCAGCTCTGAAATTGAAAACAAGCATGAATTTGTTCTTTAATTGATTAATTTTTTTTTTACAGATCAGAGGTTTGTCAAGTTTTGGGATAGAACTGGGTTTCCTGGTTGAAGAATATGCAGGAAGTAAAGGAAGATTTCCACCAATCAAGAGGAGAATGAAAAATTCCCTTTATATTGCTACGATAGAAAAAGCTCATGCTCTGGTGAATTCCTTAATTGAAACAGAAAGAATTGATGCCCTTGGCCTTGTTGTAGTAGATGAGGTATGCTACAAGAGCTACTCTGATTAGGAATATGCAAATGTTTATATTAATATGTGAAGAGCAGGTTTTGATTACTTGGTTTTACTTTGAGTAGTTATGATGAAATTATTACTACTTAACAAAGTTTCTTTCTGCATTGGTGCCTTATTCTCTACTACTGAAAGCTATTTTTCCTTTAACTGAAGCATTTGTTGCTCTATCAGGACAACAGACTCTGTATTGAGAGTTCTCCTGTGTTAGATGGTGAATTAGTAGCTGCTTGTCAGACATCTCTAATGCATTGAGTTGAACAGTCAAAGTTTACCAGAGGGATATTATGAACAAGTCCAACAAAGGACATTCCTGTAGTACATGTGCAGGACTACATAATGTGGAGTTCATTTGTGGAAATACTCTTAACTCAGTAATATTCTTGCATGTTCTTTTTTTCCTTCTGTGCCCAGTTGCATATGCTTGGTGAGGGAAGTCGTGGAGCAACACTGGAAATCACTCTGGCAAAACTTCTTTACACTAGCAGTAAGTCATGGCTGCACTTCTTATTACCAAAATATGATAGTGATGGCATCTCTAGAGGGAAGCCAGACTTTTGCTTTCTGGATCTTTGCTTTTTTGGCTGCTTTTTGACAAACCCAGACTGACTCCATGCAGTAGCAGTGTTTACTCATTTAACAAGATAGTCAGCTAGAATCATAGAATTGTCAGAGTTGGAGGGGACCTTAAAGCTCCTCTATCCCAAGCCCTGTGCCTGCCATGGGCAGGGACACCTGGCACTAGAGCAGCTTGCTCCCAGCCCCAGCCAGCCTGGCCTGCAACACTGCCAGGGCTGGGGCTGCCACCACCTCTCTGGCCAACCTGGCACAGTGGCTCAGCACCCTCCTGGGGAACAACTGCTGCCTAACAGCCAACCTAAATCTCCCCTGCTCTAGTTTGGATCCATTCCCCCTAGTCCTAGCACTGCCTGACATCCTAACAAGTCCTTCCCCAGCTTTCCTGTATCCCCTGCAGATCCTGGAAGGCCACAAGAAGGTCTCCTGGGAGCCTTCTCTTCTCCAGACTGAATAATGCCAACTCTCTCAGCCTGTCCTCATAGGAGGGGTGCTCCAGCCTCTGATCATCCCAGTTGACCCTGTAGTGATGGGCTGGGTGTCTTTGAAGTTGTTTCTTCCCTGAGAAATCCTAAGTATTGTCATATGGCTTCCATTTCTTCATAGAAGCCTCTTTGCCATTCCAATTAAATTCTTCTCTATAGAAGGATTCCTCTTTTATGTTTACATCTTGGGTAGTATTTCTGAGCCCTGTGCCCTTCATACCTGCTATGCTGGCACTGAAAAAGCCTAACAAATGAAGGCTTATGGATTAAATACCAAGCAGAAGTGTTAAACATTGTGAACCTGGCAATAAATTCATCTCCACTTCTCCTTTACAGAAAACACCCAAATCATTGGAATGAGTGCAACTTTAAATAATGTTGGAGACCTGCAGAAGTTCCTGCAAGCAGAGTACTACGTGAATCATTTCAGACCGGTCTGTATACAAGATACCACAAAGTAAAGAAGATATTTGGCTTTAAAGTTATAGCAGATCTCTTTAGGATTGTATCAGGTTTTGTGCTTAATTTCATGAGGTAATAGAATGTGATGCCAGCTTGGAGTTGTACCAGTACAACAAACAGCACTAGGCACTTGTAAATGTGCAAATGCAAGTAGCTTTATTGCTGTGTTAAGCCTTTTATGTTGTTTTAACTAGATTTCTAAATTAAAGCTACTGTGATAAATCATCAGACTTCATTTGATGTAGTTAGAATCTCTCCTGCTGGTGACTGGATGCTATCACAGACTGATGGGGGTTGGAAGGGACCTCTGGGGATCATTTAGTCCAACCCCCTGCTAAAGCAGGTTCCCCTAGATAACATTGCCCAGGATTACATTCAGGTGGGTTTGGAATCTCTCCAGAAAAGGAGACTCCAGCCTCTCTGGGAAACCTGTTCCAGTGCTCAGTCACCCTCCCAGGAAAGAAGTTCTTCCTCATGTTTCGGTGGAACTTCCTGTATTCCAGTTTGGGCCTGTTGCCTCAAGTCCTCTTGCTTGGCACCATTGAGAAAAGCCTGGCTGTAACACATGATGCGTGGGGTCCCTCAGGGCTCTGTCTTGGGACCTGTGCTCTTCAACATCTTCATTAACGACCTGGACATAGATATCAAATGCACCCTCAGCAAGT
>VWZO01014884.1:17626-57449 GCA_013396975.1 Bucco capensis
AAAGATGATTAAAGGACTGGAGAACCTCCCCTAGGAAGACAGGCTGAGACAGTTGGGAGAAGGCTTCGAGGGGATCTTATAGCAGTTTTCCAGTCCCTAAAGGGGGATTATAAGACAGAAGGGGAGAGACTTTCTAGGCGGTCAGACTGTGATAGGACAAGGGGGAATGGCTATAAACTGAAGGAGGGGAAATTTAGATTGGAGATTATGAGGAAGTTCTTTACCTGGAGAGTGGTTAGGCACTGGCACAGGTTGCCCAGGGAGGTTGTGGATGCTCCATCCCTGGCAGTGTTCAAGGCCAGGCTGGATGCAGCCCTGGGTGACCTGGGCTAGTGATTGGCATCCCTGCTCAGTGTGGGGAGGTTGGAACTAGATGATCTTTAGGGACCCTTCCAACCTGCCCATTCTAGGATTCTATGACACCCTCCCCTCATGACATTAGCTTATGCCTAGTACATCAGATGTAACTTGTCATATTCTTTGTTATAATTAGGCATTTTCTGAAGGGAGCTAACTAAAACAACTTTTTCAAACAGTTGACAGCGTGGAGTGTGTGCATGCAAGTATGTATATGAGATGTGATGCTTGTCAAAAATGTTAGCAGCACATCAGTAATAGGTTAATCTTTAGAGAGGACTTGGTAATTTCAAGTTTTTGTGCATGGCTTATTTCTCTAGGTAGAATTAAAGGAATACATCAAGATAAAAGACACCATTTATGCAGTTGACAGCAAATCGGCAAATGGCTTTACCTTTTCACGTCTCCTTCATTTCAAGGTAAAACTGAAGTGCCTGTAGTTTCTTTCAACTGTAGTTATGACATATATTTGACACTAGTTTGTTCAGATTTTACCAAAGGAATTACTTAAATATTTGGAATGCCTGTGAGAAAGAAAATGGTAGGCTTTGAGGGGAAAAATTAGCCTTTAAAATACTGAGTGCTTAACTTCATTTTTGCTTTTTTCCTGCTCTTTGAGGTAGAGTTTTCATTAGTATTTTAACATCTGAAGAGCAAAGAGTTTGAGTATTCCAGATACATAGAGCTTTTTGAGTGGATTTTCTCAGCAGTTGATCACTTAGATGATACTGGGAAAAGATTATTTTATTTGTTAGCTTATTGCTGCCTTGTAGGGGTTCATTTCAGCCATTAAAAAGAAAAATGTGCTCCTGTCAGTCTACCATAACATATAGATAACATCACTGTGGTGCTGCTAAAAGAAATGGAAGCATTAAGGGGAAAAGCGAAGCATTTGATTCTTACATCCATGTATCCTTCAGTTCAAGCTATTAGTAAACCCTTTAAAGGGATAACAGGGAGAAAAGCTTTTTGTAAAACTTGCAGTTGTGTTAAAGTATGTGAAAGTGTTCCAGCAAAGGCTGAGAACAAGTACTGAATACCTAAACTTAGAAGTTAAGTCATAAAGTAAGTGTTTGACAGTCTGTTTCTGGTAGTATTCTAGTAATCTGGAGAAAGCAGATCCTGACCACATCATTGCCCTGGTAACTGAAGTTATTCCTGAATATTCCTGCCTGATCTTTTGTCCCACTAAAAAGAACTGTGAAAATGTGGCTTCCATGGTGTGCAAGTACCTCAAGAAGTAAGTTTGGCATCGTTTCTTAATTATATATGGACTAATTGTAATCCTGGGATGCATCATCCAGAGGGTAGTGGTCAATGGCTCAAAGTGCAGCTGGAGATCAGTGCCAAGTGGTGTCCCTCAGGGCTCTGTNTCCTCTGAGGACAGGCTGAGAGAGTTGGGATTATTCAGTCTCTGGAGAAGAGAAGGCTCCCAGGAGACCTTCTTGTGGCCTTCCAGGATCTGCAGGGGCTACAAGAAAGCTAGTGAGGGACTTCTTGGGATGTCAGGTAGTGCTAGGACTAGGGGGAATGGATCCACACTAGAGGAGGGGAGATTGAGGTTGGCTGTTAGGCAGCAGTTGTTCCCCAGGAGGGTGCTGAGCCACTGTGCCAGGTTGGCCAGAGAGGTGGTGGCAGCCCCAGCCCTGGCAGTGTTGCAGGCCAGGCTGGCTGGGGCTGGGAGCAAGCTGCTCTAGTGCCAGGTGTCCCTGCCCATGGCAGGCACAGGGCTTGGGGCTAGAGGAGCTTGAAGGTCCCTTCCAACCTTGACAATTACATGATTCTAATTGGTCAGAACTCCAGATTTGTTTTCTAGTTGGCAGTGTGTCCCTTTGGCACTGGTCTCTTCAACCTTTGAAAACAAACATTTTCCTATAGAGCCTGGTATTTGGTCATATATTGTACTAGTTGATAATTTCTCTTCCTTACCTACTTTGAGTGTAAGTTGTAAAATCTAAACTAGACTTCATTAATAAAGGGAAAAAAAGACAGACTTACGTTTGCTTTTTTTTTTAAAATGTGATTTGATCAACTCAGTCTAGAAAAGGTACATTTTATGGGGAAAGAAATTACATTTAAATAAATAAATTTACCCTTCCTATCAAAATAATAATAATCTTCACTGTGAGCTGATACTGACCCTGTTTCCTTTCTTCAGTGAGCTTGATACCCACACCCAGCTGGTATTTGATCCCTTCTATACCTGTTCTGTGGCAGCATAGTCACTCTTCTTGTATTGCTATTTTAGAGTTACTGGAAATAACTTTGACCTACCTAGATGTTAGGGGAATGGATAATGAACAGAAACTAGACAGTAAGCATGTCTCTTGAATTGTAGTTAATGATCAAAGTCTAAAGAAATGCTTTTCCTCTTCCAAGAGAATTTAGGGCTCACAGGGAGAAAGAGAAACAAGATCTCATTAAAAACCTGAGGAGTATTGGCAATGGCAGTGTCTGTCCTGTTCTGAAGCAAACAATCCCTTTTGGTGTGGCCTATCACCATAGTGGCCTTACAAATGATGAAAGGAAAAGTATAGAGGAAGCATATTCTGCAGGTGTCCTGTGCCTGCTTGCCTGCACAGCTACTTTAGCTGCTGGAGTCAACCTCCCAGCAAGAAGGTTAGTAACTGGATTGTGTTTTGACCAACTCATAATGGTCTAGCAAAGCTATTGAGGAAGAAATCTGAAAGACAACAGAGTCATTGGGCATAGCCAGCATGGGTTTAAGACAAGATTGCCCACCTAGTCAGCCAAGGGAAACTTATCTTTGGGGACTTCAGTAAGGCTTTTGATACTGTCTCCAACAGTGTCCTTCTGGACAAAATGTCCAGCACACAGCTAGATAAGTGCATCATGAGATGGGTACACAACTGGCTGAGCTCAAAGGGTTATAGTAAATGGGGCTACATCAGGCTGGTGAGCAGTGACTAGTGGGTTTCCACAGGGATCCTATTCCTGCCTTAGTCCATTTAATACAAAGCATAACTTACTAAAAACTTCTTTGCAGGGTTATTCTCAGAGCTCCTTATATTGCTAATGACATCCTGAAGAAGAACCAGTACAAACAAATGATTGGCAGAGCTGGTCGAGCTGGGATTGACAATGCTGGAGAAAGTATTCTCATAGTGCAAGAAAAGGACAAACACTTGGTAATTGTTATAGAGCTGTTGGTGACTTACATGGTAGGATGATGCTGCTGGGATAAACAGGAGTTGCTGATCTGACTAGCTTCATTTTTATTCATTTAATGTGGCAAGTATTAGACTTACACAAGCTCTATAAATTACCTTCATGTGGTTTGTTTTCAGGTGTGAACTGTAAAGTACAGATGTGATGTCTACGCTTATTTTCTTCGAGTTCAGTCATGCCATTCAGTACTTTTAACAGTGTAAAACAAAGGAGCAGCTGAGGGAACTGGGGTTGTTTGGTCTGGAGAAGAGGAGGCTCAGGGGAGACCTCATCTCTCTCTCCAACTCCCTGAAAGAAGGTTGGAGTGAGATGGGAAGTGACATGGAGTCAGATGTCTCTTATCCTGTGTTAACAGTGAGAAGATGAGAGGAAATGGCCTCAAGTTGCATCAGGGGAGGTTTAGATTGGATATAAGGAGAAATTTCTTTGCTGGAAGGCATTCTTAAGTCTTGTCCCAGGCTGCCCAGGGAGGTGCTGGAGTCACCATCCCTGCAGGGGTTTAAGAAATATCGAGATGCTCTCCTTAGGGCCATGGATTAGTGGTATGGGAGTGATAGGTATGGTTGGAGTTGATGATCTTAGAAGTCTCTTCCAACCTTAATGATTCTGTGATTCTGTAATGCAAAAATATTTTCCCTGAACTAATGTTTCTTGCTCTTTTTAGGTTCAGCATTTAGTTAACAGTCCATTGGAGAACTGTTACAGCAATCTTCTGCTGGAGTTGACCAAGGGAATGCAGAGCCTGCTGTTATCTTTGGTTGGACTGAAGGTATCTGTTAACTCTTCTCTGAGAGCAACTTAAGTCTTTGAGAATGCAAAAAAAACCTTATCTGTTGATTCTGTAGAAACCCCAGACTTTTTGAACAGATTGGCTTTTCAAACACTTCAGCTTCTAATCAGAGAAGGACAAAGTTTTGATTATTCTTTTTAACTCATTTGTCAAGTAATTGCATAACATGACAATTCTCTTCTGTGTAAAAGCCAAAATTATATCTACCTTATCAGGCACGCTCTGAAAATCCCTTGTAGTCTCCTGTGGCCCCTGGTGTGATAACTGTGCCAACAGCAGAGGGAGCATTAAACTCATTGCCCATGGGAAAGTGTGGGGAGTGATACCCATGTTCCTAGAATCCTTGGATGGGTAGGATGAGCTCATTAGCCTTCTGGCAGTCATCCTAGGAGAAGGACAACTCTGATTCCAAACCCAGGCAGATGGAGCTCGTTTAGCCCTGTAAGGCCTTCCAGCTAAGAGAAGGACACTCTAATAAAACCTCCATCCTAAGGACTTGGCTGCCAGCATCCAAGCTTGCTAGGCCCTGGCAGATGAACCCTAAGGTCCTAAGACTAAAAGGTGGGTCCAGCTCTGCACATGCTGTGTCTCACCTAAAAAAAAATCCCTAGTGCAGGCTCGAGGGTGCTATCTGCTATCCTCTTTTTATCAGCGCGCTTGGAAAAGGCGCTGAGGAGGAGTGTGGATGGAGCCCTCCCTGGAGCTTCCTTCACAAAGCCTAGCCATACACATCTACCTTATGAAACATTACAGTATTAATATTTTGATTTCTCATGCTTGCTTTGAAATACAAATAGAAACAGTGGAGACAAACTGAGATGGTTCAGTAGCTAGAATAGTAGAACAAATGGTCAGTGATTGGCTTGAGAGCAGCCTGAGGAAAAGGACTTGTGGGTGCAGGTGGATGAGAAGCTCCCCATGAGCCCTCAGTATGCACTTGCAGCCCAGAAAGCCAATCATAGCCTGGGCTGCAGCAAGAGCAGTGTGGCCAGCAGGTGCAAGGAGGTGATTCNATCATAGACTCTCTATCATCCCATTTGTTATGGATGTCTATAGAAATACATTAACAAGATAATTTTAATTATTAAAATTAATAAACATTAACGCCTTCTCTGGTCAGTGAATTTTTTCATCTAGCTTATGAAACGTCTTTACTGAAATTATACCTTGAAACATGCTAATCACTTGCCAAATTGCTGCAGATAGCAGTTACCCATGAGGAAGTCACTGGTTTTATGTCCAGTACATTGCTGGCTGTTCAGCAGCAGCTGCTGTCTAAAGAGAAGAGCCTCTCAGAGATAATTCAAGATGGACTAGAAGATCTAATAGAAAAACAGCTCCTCAAAGTCAGAATATCTGAGCAGGACGATGATTCCAAATGCACACTAACAATCACACCCTTGGGTAAAGCCACGTACAAAGGTAAGACTCTTTTCTTCTATTATCTTTGTTTCAACAAGCCTTTTCATCTCAGCCTTATCTTAAATTGATGTTTTTCCATCTTCAGTGTAAAAATGCAATGAAGAGTAAGTTGTATAGAGACAGCTTGGATTACTAAATGTGCTGGGCTGGAAATGGGAGTCAACAAGTAGTGCCTGACTGGAAGGGAAGTCTTAGAACATTAGTCACAATGAGTAAAAATCACACAATGATTTAAAGATTTGATTTAGTGATTGTACACAAAATGGCTCACAACCTTGTTTTCTAATTCACTGTTATGAACAAGCATTGTGTACAGGGTATTTCTTGACCTAGAGGGAAAGGAAGCCTGTGACATGCAGACCAATTGTTCTGGGGTATACCAGGAGGTTCTGTTTTCCTGTCATAACATACAAATACAGGGTATGGAATGCAATTGGAATAGGGTGAACTTCTGAGAGATTCTTTCAATCTGTAAGATTGTCCCAGGATTTCTTTAAAGCCAAGACACTTCACACACACTCCAAAGCCACACACAGAACAGACTTATGTAGAATCACAACGGCTGGAAGAGATCTCTAAGCTCATCCAGTCCAGCCATACCTAGCACTCCCATACCACTAACCCATGGCCCTAAGGAGAGCATCTCAATGTTTCTTAAACCCCTGCAGGGATGGTGACTCCAGCACCTCCCTGGGCAGCCTGGGACAAGACTTAACAACCCTTGCAGGAAGAAATTTCTCCTTATATCAAATCTAAACCTCCCCTGCAGCAACTTAAGGCCATTTCCTCTTGTACTCTCACTGCTAACCCTGGAGAAGAGACCTACCCCCATCTCATTCCAACCTCCTTGCAGGGAGTTGGAGAAAAACAGGTGACTGCCTTTCCTCAGCCCAGTTTCACTGCTCATGTTAGAGCAGTTAAGCAGTTAGTTATTTCTCTTCAATTCAGATAGCACAACAAGCTTTTGTTGAAGATAAAGGAAATGTTGACTCTGTTAAAATCTTCTTACACTTAACTCCATTTAAAATTGCAATGCATTGTGTGCTTATTCTAGGGTCTATAGACTTGGCATCCTGCAATCTTCTTTACAGAGATTTAAGGAAAGGTTTGGAAGGGCTGGTCCTTGAGAGCAATCTCCATCTTCTATATCTGGCAACTCCTTATGAGATGACTTCCAGCTGTAGCCCAAATTGGATGATCTACTTGAGACAGGTGAGAATGTGCCAGCAAACGTGCATTGGGACACGTGGTAATCCTGCTTATGGAATTGTAGATGTTTATGCACATAAGAGGGAGACAGTAACAATTTGATGTAGGGTAAGGATTTGATGAAAGGATATGCCCTTATTTTCAGTTACAGGGCAGAAGTGCTTTCTTGTGTTGCATAAAAACCTGGGTTCTCTTTTGCATCTATAATGTTTGATCCCTTTTGGGGGAAACAGTGGCATGAAACACATCTCTTGAGTTGCCAGTACTCCATATTCTTCCTCTAACCTTTCTGCTAGCCTTGCATCACCTGTGTCTGGCTAATCCTAAACAAGATTTGTTAGGTAACCACATAATTGTAGTCTTGCAAGAAAGCCACTATGAATCAATTGACCTTTTGATGGTCACTCATTTATAGAATCACAAAGGTTGGAAGAGACTTCTAAGCTCATCAAGTCCAACCATCCCTAGCACTCCCATACCACTAACCCATGGCCCTAAGGAGAGCATCTCAATGTTTCTTAGACCCCTCCAGGGATGGTGACTCCAACCACAATTCAACTACTCCCTTTTATGTGAAGTGTTATATATTAGGAGTAGCACTGAAATGTATTTGATATTGTTAAAATGTGGCATTCAGAGATGGCCAGTTGCAGATAAATCAAACAGGTAGGCAAAGAAGCTGCAGCTCTAACTGTCTAGTGACTAAGGACTATATAGAGATATTAAAAGGCATTGTTTCACTTGGAGTAATAGCACTTTCTATAGTATTAACAGTTAAATATCTGAAAATTCTTTATAAAAATCTCATTTTAGTTCAACCAGCTCAGTGCAGCAGAGCAAAAAGTACTGGATATTTTGGGAGTACCTGAAAGCTTCATTATAAAAAAGGCTTCTGGCCAAGCCATCAGAAAGGTAGGCCGAAGGTTTCTCATCCCTAAGATGACATTAGTCTTTTCATTTGATGATTTACACATTCTGGATGATTTTTTTTCTAGTAGTGTTCTTTATTATTGTTGTTCTTAAGATTCTTTTAACATCATTGGTTAGTTTGGGTCTTTGAATATTAACACAGACATGGTTGAGAGATGTGAAGGAGTAGAGATGTAAAGAGTTTCCTTGTAGCATTAACAGATAACCTTGCAGGTGGTATTGGCTCTGAGTTCTGCCTTGATTTATTCCTAGCAAGTGGACAGTGCTGTGGTGAACAGACTCTACCTGTCATTTGTCCTTTACACCTTACTGAAAGAGACCAACATCTGGAGTGTTTCAGAGAAATTCAATATATCCCGAGGACACGTGCAAAACCTCCTGAATTCTGCTGCCTCTTTTGCCTCCTGCGTTCTACATTTCTGTGAGGTAGTGTATTCAACAATTCCAATAAAAAACCTGGAGGTCTGTTCGCTTACATGAGAACTTAGCTCAGCAACATCCCTGTGTTTTCATCCATTTCCTGTTGAAAAGTCTTTGTCTTGTTCTAAGCATGCTTGGACAGGGATATTTCTTATACCAAAAATAACCTTTATGCACTGAGAGTGTGGCAATATACAAACTGCACAGGGAATAGATCAGTGTCAGTGCTACTGTTGAAGTAACTTGACAATTTTACCTTTCTTTTGGAAATAATGCCATCACAGAATCACATAGGTTAGAAGAGACCTCTAGGATCATCAAGCCCAACCATCCCTAGCACTCCCATACCACTAACCCATGGCCCGAAGGAGAGCATCTCAATGTTTCTTAAACCCCTGCAGGGATGGTGACTCCAGCACCTCCCTGGGCAGCCTGGGACAAGGCTTAACAACCTTTTCATGAAGAAATTTCTCCTTACATCCAATCTAAACCTCCCCTGCTGTAACTTGAGGCCATTTCCTCTTGTCCTCTCACTGTTAACCATGGAGAAGAGACCTACCCCCGTCACACTCCAAACTCCTTGCAGGGAGTTGCAGAGAGAGATAAGGTCTCCCCTGAGCCTCCTCTTCTCCACACTACCCAACCCCAGTGCCCTCAGCTGCTCCTCACACCACTTGTGCTCCAGAGCCCTCCCTAGCCTCCTTGCCCTTCTCTGCACACACTCCAATGCCTCTGGGTCCTTCTTGCACTGAGGGGCCCAGAACTGACCCTATCACTCTAGCTGTGGCCTCCCCAGTTCTGAGGACAGGAGGTGATCACTGCTCTGCTCCTCCTGCTCACACTAGTTTTGCTCCAGGCCAAGATGCTGTTATGTTTCTTGGCCACCTGGGCACACTGCTGGCTCATGCTCAGTCAGCTAGCAACCAGCAGCCCAGCTCCTTCTGTGCCAATTGTAGAATGCCATTTTAGGAAAACAGCTGAATTGATTTGTTCTCTTAGGGCTTTTTCCTCTGTTGAAATAATGCATTGCTTATTCTTCGGAGCTGCCCTAACTTTGAGATGTTCAGCTGAAGAGTTCTGAAAGCAACTCTGCAACTAGCTGAGAGGATAACTTAAAATAATAGTGCTTCCCCTGTCTAAAAACTCTGCTATGCTTGTTGTCTAGCAGAGTTCTTATTAGTCACAGCTGCTAAGTGCAGAAGTCAGGCTCTGATTTTCAGTGCTCTCTGTCTCTACAGGAGTTGGAAGAATTCTGGGTTTATAAAGCCTTGCTGACAGAACTTACCAAGCAGCTGACATACTGTGTCAAGACAGAGCTCATCCCTCTGATGGAGGTAGCTGGGGTTCTAGAGGTTAGTATACCTGGCTTTGTGAGATCTTTCAATGTAAACTTCTATGCTAAATGCTGCTGTGCCTCTTCAGTGTATCTGGAAGCCCAAGCTCATTTGTATTGTGCAGATATCCCACAACAGTCCTGGAGGTTCGGGGAAAGGTGGTCTGTTGAGGAAATGTGAGCTGGAGCCAGGAATGGTTTTCCTCTGGCTCCTACCACAGCAATAGGGAAAATGGTGTATTTGGACAACAATTTAGCTGTATATGCTCAGCTGAAAAACAATCTAGCTTTCTTTTGTGTAAGGATTCTTCAGTTCCTGGGAGTGAAGAGGAATAAGAACTTAGATTTAATCCTTAGAGAAATAAGTGTAGTCCTGTTGGGAGGTTGGGCTTTTACAGTCACTTGCAGTGCTGAATGTAGTTTAAACAAGAAGCCAGTCTCTGAATCAGACTCCTATTAAAGTAGGAAAGCTTCTTGGGCTTCAGTGCAAGGTTATAAGCAATCACTAGACCTCTTTGTTAAAATGGTTTAACTTGTCTGTTTGTTACGGAATCAGTTTGTCAGCAAACCACTGAATTTAGTGGCAGTAAGGTTTGATTCTGAGAAGCTAAACAATGCTGAAGACTTCTAGCCTGCTGGGGATTTTATTTGTATCAAATTTTCTGAATCTGATGCAAAAGGTTAATCCTTCTTTCATGACTCACTCCAGATGAGAGCATTTTTGTGTAAGAGCAAAACTAGCCTGGACAGCATAATCGTGCTAAAGTTCTATTGTAAAGATGACTCTTCCAAATTACTGTTACAACCAAGGTACTGCTGCTCTGCAGTTAAAGCTTTCCCAGCAGCTGGTATTTGTAGCAGGTAGGCTGTCATCTTGAACAGGCAGGATTGGCTTAGATTTCTGTGGAGGAAATTTTGGAGTCAATCTTAAGATTCCTGTAGTGAAAGAATTATTTTATGCACATTTACTTGTACAGTCTTGTAAGCTGATCCCTGCTGGATGCATGTGCTATCAAATAAATGTCTTTATTCCTTCTTGCCTTTAAGGGGCAAGGGGGAAAAAACAACAGGGAATTGACCAAATGTTTGGAGCTGTAACACATGTCCATCAAGTGGATATTATTTCATAACTCAGGATACTAAAGCCTTGGGTGTACTAAATTACTGCACTAGTGGAGAAATACAGTTCAGTTTCAACTTTGAGGCTCCAGCAGGAGTTGTTTTGCAAAAGCAAAGACTATTAAGCAAACACTGCTTGGCTACCTTCCACAGCAACAGGCTCATGCTAAGTTAGGAGAAGCAGATAATGCACAGTCCCTGAAAGTGGTTATCAGACTCCAGAGAATCACTTCTGTGCTGTTTATCTCTCCTCTGTATGGGAGCTCAGAACAAGAGGATGGCAGAGTCTGTATCATCTAGGCTCAGAAAACAATGACAAATGGGTTTCTAAGAGCTGGGTAAGATTGTATGGGGAGGTAAATCTTAGCTGCAAGCTGTATGTTTGGGTAGTAAAGAATCTCAGTGAATATTCATGGAATCATAGAAAGGTTAGAGTTGGAGGAGACGTTTAGAGGTGATCTGGCCCAAGTCCCCTGCAGGGGACATCTAGAGCTAGAGCAGCTTGCTCAGAGCCTGGACAACCTGACCTGGGATGGTTCCAGGGATGAGCCTTCCACCAGCTCTCTGGGCAACCTGCGCCAGTGTCTCACTACCCTCAGCGTAAAAAATTTCCTCCTTATATCCAGTCTAAGTTTAAAACCATCCCTTTAGTTTAAACCATCCTGTAGTTTAAAATCATTCCCCCCTTGCCCTGTCACAACAGGCTCTGCTAAAGTGTCTGTCTCCAGCTGACTTATAGGGCCCTTTAAGTACTGATGTTCTGGGAAAGATAAACCAAAGAGAACTGGATAAGGTGTTTAGGGCTGGTGCAGAGATTGGCACCTAATGACAATTCTTATTGTCTCTTCTAAAAACCCACACCTTTGTGTTTGCAGGCACGAGCAAAGCAGCTTTATAATGCAGGGTACAAAACTCTGGCACACTTGGCTAATGCAGAGCCAGAAACTCTGGTCAAGAGCATTGAGCACTTGTCACGACGGCAAGCAAAACAAATTGTCTCATCTGCAAAGGTAAGTTAGGAACAAAGGTAGAAAAGCTACTTCAGAACTTCCATAGCTCAGAAGTAGATCTCTGAAGGACATTGAAATGAAATCCTTCCATTTCATACTGAAGGCATCACTGGTTATTTGTGATAAAAATACTGATCTGTATGGATCTGTATGAAGAATATATTGAATTGTTCTCTTGGCAATATCATTTATGTAAGATGGTGATAGCTGGATGGTAGACAGACTGTTCTGAGAACAGTTTGTAGTATACAGGATAGCTGACAGCTGTGCTCTTTCAGAGGGGGAGCAAAGGGCAAAAACATTTGGCAGCTTGTCTGATAAAATGCAAGAATTAATCACTCTGTGCTAAGCTGTCATAACTGAAAATGCTTGAACCTGCCAATACCTCAGGACTTAGAAGGCAGAAATTCTGCTGCTAGTTGTGAAAAAATAACAGGTTTTTCAGGGCTGTGGAAATGGAAACCAACAAGGTATAGGGTTCACAGAACTACAGACTTAGGGGTTGGAAGGGACCTCTGGAGATCATCTAGCCCAGCCCCCCTGCCAGAGCAGCAGAAAGCACCTTGCACAGGATGTGTCCAGGTGGCTTTGGAATCTCTCCNACCTGTCCTGCTCCATGAGGTTATTCCTCCCCAGGTGCATTACCCTACACTTGCACTTGTTGAACGTCATTAGGTTTTTCTCTGCCCAGCTCTCAGCCTGTCCAGGTCACGCTGAAAGGCAGCACAGCCTCCTGGGGTGTCAGTGACTCCTCCCAGTTGTGTCATCACCAAACTTGCTGAGGGCACACTCTATTCCTTCATCTGAACATCCTTCATTGAACAGGACTGCACCCAGTACTGACCCCTGGGGAATACCATCTCTGACAGACCTCCAGCTGGACTCTCTACCATTTATCACAACCCTCTGAGCTCTGTCCTTCAGCCAGCTTTCAATCCACCCTGTTGTCCATTCATCTAGTTCACACTCCCTAAGCTTGCCTGTGAGGATGCTGTTGTAGACAATACCAAAAGCCTTGCTGAAGTCAAGGTAGACAACACTGACTGCACTCCCCTCATCTGTCCTTCTAATTATGCTGTTGTACAAGGCTATCACATTGGTCAAACAGGACTTCCCCTTGGTGAATCCACGTTGAGTACTACTGATAACCCTCTCTTTTCCTCCACATGCTTTGAGATGATGCTCAGAACAAGCTGTTGCATCATCTTTCCAGGGATGGAGCTGAGGCTGACTGGCCTGTAGCTTCCTGGGTCCTCCTCCTTGCCCTTTTTGAAGACTGGAGTGACATGGGCTATCCTCCAGCCCTCAGGCACCTCACCTGTTCTCCAGGACCCTTCAAAGACCAAAGGTTAACCTCACCTCCTTAGGTTGCTTTTGTCATGCCCTGTGTAGTGATTCAACCCAAGCTGGCAACTAAGCACCACACAACAGCTTAATAGATAAAGCAAAGCAGAACAAGGAATTCATCCATGGTTTCCTGTCATCAGGTGTTCGGCAATCTCCAGGAGATCAGGGCTTTATCACCTGTAGCCATCAAATATCCTCCTTTCTTCCTTCATTTTTGTGCTGAACATGATGTTACATGCTATGGAATATCCCTTTGCTCAGCTGGGCTTAGCTGTCCCAGATATGTGCCCTCTCAACTGCTTGTGCACCTCCAGCCTACTCACTGGTGGGGTGAGGAGCAAAAAGGGCCTTGAGTCTGTGTAAGCACTGCTCAGCTGAAAGGAAAACATCCCTGTGCTATCAGCACAAACCCAAAACATAGCCCAGAGTAGCTACTGGGAAGAAAATTAACTCTGTTCCAGTTGAAACTAGCACATTCTTTCCTTTCTAATTGTTTTCCATCTTGAATATGTTTTGTGAGAAGGACCTTCACTTACTGTCTGCTTCTAAGGCACACAAATAATCCAAGGAAAAGGATCACAAATATTGACTTGTGCTGAGGTAAAATGCCTCCTGGATTTTGTTTACCAGGTGGCAGTATTTTTCTTTCCTCAATCTCCATAAATCATCTGCTTGATTCTGCTAAACCAGCAAGCTTTGGGTAAACAAAGGAGTGCCTAGAAGAAAGGCATGGGCAGTTGGAGAAAAATTCTGCAGTCAACAGCAGCAGCCTTGGTTTATATATTCTCACAGAGTATTAACTTTGGAGTTTATGCACTTTAACATTTTTAATGTTGTGGGCTCCATACCGCTGCTTTTGCTGCTGTGTGAGCAAAAAGGAAGTGATATACAGAATCNCTCTGAGCATCCTCATGGCCTGCTCTGGACACCTTCCAGCACCTCCAGATCTTTCTTGTCCTGGGTATATGCAGATTCCTCATCTGTATCAGTGCCAAATCCAGCAATCCAGCTTACTGTCATGCTCAAACCTTAAACTGATGAGTTTTTCCTCTACCAGGAAAGTTAGAAGAGTGATTGCATGCATTATGTTTCACTTGTCCCTGGGGGGCTCTTCCACTCTAGCTACCAGCAACAAACAGTTGCTAACATCAGGAGTCCTAGGCCTGATGTAAAACTGTTCTAAGAATTTTTGTATTAAGCAAGGAATTGGCAATTTAGCAGGCACAACTTCCAGATGTTTATTCCAGCATGGAAAAGAAATGTTTATGCTTAAAAATGCTCTTGTTAACAGGTTGTTATAGACCAGGTGCAAGTTTGGGAAGAAACATTGGTGTTTTAGCTTGTCTAACAGTTACAGCTAATGCTTGGATTAGTTATCTGATGTGGTGTGTTTGGGGTTTTTTCCATGCTAGATGCTGCTGAGTGAAAAAGCAGAGGCTTTGCAAGAAGTTGTTGAAGAACTTTTAAAGGTGCCTACAGATCTCCCAGGGACCTCCTGACCAGGAGGAAAAATCATGAATGCAAACCCCAGAGTGCTTTTAACTTTTTTTTTAACTTTGCTGTGTAAAGCTGCTAGACTTGTAATAAATATTTAATGTCTTTTGTATGCATCCATTTTGTGTGAGTTCTGAGGAAATGTTTCTTGGAAAGGTGACTTCATGTGAAGGTTTTGATTCTGAACCTCTTGAGCAACAGGCTAGACTCAAGATGTGATCTTCATTCATTCCTGGTTTTAGACCTAGCCCTAGGGGTACTTTTGGGACTGGACTAACTGCCTGCTGTCTACTTCTGCTGAGAGCTCAGGTTCATAGCTGGCTTAAATAATGCCTTTCACAGTGGATGTTCTCTTTACACACTAAAGCTTTTCCAAAATTCCTGCTTGCTGGAATCTCTTTACATGTGGCTAATGGAGGAAGAGTTACAATTCATCACAAAGGAGTTGTTCCAGAATTGTGTAGGAAATTGTAAATGTTGTCTGGTTTAAGCCCTATTGAAAGATGCAAATACCAAATTGGTGTTCATCCCCTAACAGTTCCCTGAGAGAGAACTCTTCCAGGATGTTTGTGCCAGTCTTTCAAACAGAAAGTTCACCCTTTTGTTTCTGAATGCTGTTAAATTGCTTGCCTAAAAGACCAAGGCTTGAAGAAGCCTTTATTTTTGAGGAGCCATATCAAGTTCTGAGCCTGAGCATGTCAGTCACACCAGGCTTTTTCAACCAAATTTGTTCCAGCAAAAAGTTCAGTTTCATGAAAGCACTTTGAAAGTGCCTGAAACTTTTGTGACACAGTGAAGTCCTTTCTCAAGGTGGTATGGAGAACATGACTCATTGTGGCACACTGCTGGGTCAAATCATGGGAGTAGCCTGAAATATGGCATTTCTATGCAAAATCAGATTTGCCTTCTCAGAAAGAAGGGAGATAGACCTTAAACTGTCTTTTTTTACTGTTCAACTTAGGTTAATTGTGTTCTGCCAGAATCCCAGACTGTTAGGGGTTGGAAGGGACCTCTGGAGATCATCTAGCCCAGCCCTCCTGCCAGAGCAGCAGAACCTAGAGCAGCTTGCACAGGATGTGTCCAGGTGGCTTTGGAATCTCTCCAGAGATGGAGACTCCAGCATCTCCCTGGGCAGCCTNCCCTGGGGTTATTCCTCCCTAGAGGAGTGTGTTTTCTCCTGTGATTCTGTAGTTGAATACATTGTTGGTAAGCCTTCATTGAGCAGGGAACCTGCCTCTAGGACAGTACATGCTGTACTTAATAGTGGCTGATGGAGTTTGGGTAGGTGAAATATTTGAGTGCATTCAGTATTAAACCAGGTCAAGGATTTAAACCCAGCACTTTGCAGAGGCAGCATGATTTATCTCCACAGCTAGATTTGGTGCCCACAGGGCAATCCTGTTGCTAATGCTAGGTGCATAAAGCACAAATGCTTCTGGAAACATCAGAACATACTAAGTTGGCTCTAAAAATAAGGCCTTCAAGTGCAGGAGCAATTTTTGCCATGACTTGAGATTATCTAAGTCTATGTCTTAATGCCTTATCCTTTCAGTTAAGGTATATTTTTGATCAAAGGGTAGATAATACGGAATTCTTTATTTATTTACATTATCTTCAAAAGACCAGATGATCACAGAATCCCAGAATGGTTAAGGTTGGAAGGGACCACCAGAGCTCCTCTAGCCCACCATCTCTGCTCTAGCATGGTCCCTGGAGCACATCACTTAGCATTGTGTCCAGATGGTTTTGGAATCTCTCCAAGGGAAGGAGACTCCACAACCTCTCTGGGCAACCTGTGCCAGTGCTCAGTCACCCTCACAGGAAAGAAGTTCTTCCTCATGTTTAGGTGGAACTTCCTCTGTTCCAGTTTGTGCCTGGAAGGACTGATAGGAGTTCCAGGCTTAGGTGAATGTTTATGTGTCAATGTTCATTGTGTGGATGAGACCTATTGTGTTCCTGTGTTCTGGAAAGCTGCTTCCACTGAGCTAGTCCTGCCTGGGCAGCGCTGGCTTTGTCCTTTCCCTTTAAAGCTTCATTCCACCTCATTCAGCGGGATGGTCTATCAGCTGTAATGAGAGCCAAATATTATCACTTAAAAGCTTTGTTTGGGTTAGAAGGGAGGCTGAGTGATTTCACAGTGCTCTGCTGTGCTGGAGCTCAGCAGCTTCCACAGTGCCCAAGTCTGTCAGCTGCAGGCTCAGGGGAAGCAGTCTTCTGGGAAGATCTGTAAAGCTGTGTATACTTCAAAGAACTGCTAAGAACTAGACCCAAAGGAGCATGTGCCACCTGAGAGTCTTGGAACCAGCTGGGAGTGCTGGGAGCTGTGTCAGGACAAAGTCTGGCTAGGGTTTGGGGACAAGGAATGTGGAGACCTTATAAAAACACCTTGACAGGCATCTCTCTGTGCTTTTAATTTCCAAGCTTTCCTGGCATCAGCTTAGTTTCATCTTGCTGAGGCTTCTTCTGCACCTGGGAAAGGTTAACCCTGGATGTACCTACTGTGTGGGGAATGAGAGGCTGGAGAGCAGCCCCACAGAAAGAGCTATGAGGTCCTGGTGGACAACAAGTCGTCCACGAGCCAGCAATGTGCTCTGCCAGCCAAAAGGGCCAACCATGTCCTGGGGTGCATCAGGCACTGTGTTGCAGCTGGTCAAGGGAGGTGACAGTCCCACGCTGCTCTGTGCTGGGGCCTCACCAGGGCTGAGTAGAGGGGATGGATCACCTCCCTCAACCTGCTGGCTATGCCTTTGCCAGGGCAGCACAGGATACCATTGGCTTTCTTGGCCAAAGTGCATATTTCTGGCTCATGAACAACTTGTTGTACACCAGGACCCCCAGGTCATTCTCTGCAGAGCTACTTTCCAGCTTCTTCCATCCTCCCCTTGTAACTCCCAGGGCATAGGAGTCCAAAGTCTTCCCTACTTTACAGGTAGTAATGCTGGAAGACATTGTCCAACTACAAGGTTTTGGAAGCTCCTAAAAAGCATAACACTTGCTAGACCTTTTGTACTCACATCTGCATGCAGCTGTTGAATCCAGAATGTAGCGCTGACCAACTGAAATGCATCAAGAAATGAGAGAAAAGGGCAAGTGGCTCAAATCACCACTCTCCAAAGGAGCCCATTAAGGACACCAAAGGAGAAGTAGTGAATTCCAACTGAAGAAACCTGTCTGCAGGTTGCATCTCGCCTGACACCTAGTAAATATGTTCTCTACCTGCAGTAAGGACCTTAACCTGGTTTGCAGCAATGACTTGTCATGGGCTGAGCTCCATTCTTAAATCCTTGGTTCACTCATGGGGCTGGTGAGCTTGTGCGGTGCTCCAGTCATCTGCTGACAGATGGGTTCTGGCAGATAGATTGCCCCAGACATTTCCTGTGGGTATAGGCATGGAATTGGTGGTGTACCACAGAATCATTAAGGTTGGAAGAGACCTCTAAGCTCATCAAGTCCAACCATACCTAGCACTACTATACCATTAAACCATGGCCCTAAGGAGAGCATCTCAATGTTTCTTAAACCCCTCCAGGGATGGTGACTCCAGCACCTCCCTGGGCAGCCTGGGACAAGACTTAACAACCTTTTCATGAAGAAATTTCTCGTTAGATCTAATCTAAACCTCCCCTGCTGCCACTTGAAACCATTTCCTCTTGTCCTCTCACTGTTAACCCTGGAGAAGAGACCTACCCCCATCTCACTCCAGCCTCCTTTCAGGTCTTGGAGAGAGCAAGGAGGTCTCCTCTGAGCCTCCTCTTCTCCACACTAACCAACCCCAGTTCCCTCAGCTGCTCCTCACAACACTTGTGCTCCAGAGCCCTCCCTAGCCTCCTTGCCCTTCTCTGCACACACTCCAATGCCTCTGGGTCCTTCTTGCACTGAGAAGTGCAAGTGAAACTGAGCCCAGCACTCTAGGTATGGCCTCCCCAGTTCTGAGGACAGGAGGATGATCACTTCTCTGCTCCTCCTGCTCACACTAGTTTTGCTCCAGGCCAAAATGCTGTTATCTTTCTTGGCCAGCTGGGCACACTGCTGGCTCATGCTCAGTCAGCTATCACCCAGCACCCCAGCTCCTTCTCTGCCAGGCAACCCCCAAAATGGGAAGTGTTACACTGACTTAGATCCTGAGAGAGTCAAGAGTGTTCCTGATGTTTCCTTTCTGGCAGAGGCAGGGATGTGTTTATCAAAAGCAGAGTTAATTTGGTCTAGTTCTTCTCGTTCCGGTGGTGAGTTATGTAATGGTGCAAACATGTAGAGCAAGCAGGAAGGGGAAGGGCCAGGCCAGGCTTGAGCCATGCTGATTAATGCCACAACTTTGGTGAGCATGGGAAGTGCTGCACCCAAATAAAGGAACAGATAAGGAGTGGACAACCTGCAGCATGTTCCCACAGGCAACTGCTTTGAAAACACAGTAGGAAGCATGGAGGTTCCAAGATGAACTGATGCAGTTGGGAAAAGTTTTGCTGATGTTTAGTGTAATTGTTTAAGTACTCTGCAAATCAGGGAATCATTATGGTTGGAAAAGACCTCTGAGATCATGGAGTCCAACTGTTCACCCAACACTACCATACTCACCACTAAACCATGTCCCCAAGCACCACATCTAGATGGTGTTTTTGAACATTTCCAGGCATGGTGATTCCACCACCTCTCTGGGCAGCCTGGGCCAATGCCTGAGAACCCTCTTGGGGAAGAAATTCTTCCTAATATCTAATCTGAACCTCCCCTGGTGCAACTTGAGGCCATTTTGTCTAGTCCTATCATTAGTCACCTGGGAGAAGAGACCAAGTCCCACCTTACTACCACCTCCTTTCAGGTAGTGTAGAGAGCAAGAAGTTGTCCTCTGAGCCTCTTTCTCCAGGCTGATCAGATGCAATCGTGTGCGCATTAAGCAATACATGCCCATTACTGTTTCCCAACAGGGCTCCCTGGCAGGGCCAGATGTTGCCAAAGAAGGAGGAGTTTTAGCATAGGCTGGTCTCTGCAGGGAGCACCTCGGGGGCAGACCCAGAGGATGCTTCAGTCTTTTTCTGTAAAAGCAATTAGCTGTAATTAAGAAGTACCCTTGTTGCAGCATGAAGAAGGTGGGTTTCAGCCTCAAGCAGCAGGCTCACCAAGTGGCACATGTAACAGGCTCACTGGGTGCTGCTGTGACTCACTTTCCCACAGTGGAGACCTGTGGTTGGGTTTTCATGCTGATATCTCACCCCTTGAGCAGCAGTGGTGGCAGCATTCAGCATGTAGTGGTTTCCCAGCCCACTTTTTTGCAAGCAGCTGCCCAGGTTAACATGGGCAAGGTAGAAAGCTGCAGAAGCTGGTTGGTTGGTTGGCTGGTTGGCTGCAGTGTGCTGCCATGCTGGAAAAGTCTGAGCAGGCACGGAACCAGCTCGAAACAGGTTCATTCTGAAATGATTTAGGCTGTTGGGAGAGTAACCCTAGGCTTTGGGTACCTCAGTACTGATTTGAGACATTGCACAGTGTTGAGGCTCAAAGAGCTGGGCTGCAAGAAGGCAAACAGCATTCTGGCTTGTATCAGGACTAGTAATGTCAGCAGGACTAGGGCAATGATCATCTGCCTGTACTTGGCACTGGTGAAGCTACACCACAAATACTGATTCCAGTTTGGGCTCCTCTCTCCCAGAAGGACATTGAGGTGCTGGAGTGTGTCCTAAGAAGAGCAACGAAGCTGGTGAAGGGTCTAGAGAACAAGTGTTGTGAGGAGCAGCTGAGGGAACTGGGGTTGGTTAGTGTGGAGGAGAGAAGGCTCAGGGGAGACCTCCTTGCTCTCTCCAACTCCCTGAAAGGAGGTTGGAGTGAGGTGGGGGTTGGTCTCTTCTCCCAGGTAACTAGGACAAGAGGAAATGGCTTCAAGTTGTGCCAGGGCAGGTTCAGGTTGGATATCAGGAATGATTTCTTCCCTGCCAGAGTGGTTAGGCATTGGCCCAGGCTGCCCAGGGCAATGGTGGAGTCACCATCCCTGGAGGGGTTTAAAACCCATGTAGAGGTGGCACTTGGCGACATGGTTTAGTGGCATGGGGGTGTTGGGTCGATCGTTGGACCTGATGATCTCAGAGGTCTTTTCCAACCGTAACGCCTCCATGACTCCATGACGCCGCCGCAGCCCTAAGCCCCGCTCCGGAGCCGTGTCCCTCCCTCCTCACCGGGAGCAGGGGGAAGGCAGGACCCGGGGCCGGGCCCGCCCCAGCCGGGGGTGGTGCTGCCGGTGGCGCGGCGGGGCCGCAGCAGAGAGGAGGATGCTGCTGCTGCCGGTGCTGGTGCTGCTGCTGGTACCGGTACCGGTACCGGGGCTGGGGCCGGCAGAAGATGGGCGAGTGACAGAGCTGCGGCTGGGGCTGAAGGGCAGAGCCCTCAGGGAAGTGAGCCCAGCCTTCCTCTCCCTCACCTTGGACGCCAGCCTGGCCCGGGATCCGCGTTACATCACCTTGCTCAGGTGAGCACCTGCTGCGCGGAGGAAAAGGGGCTGGGGAGCGTCGGGGGAGGGAGGCTAGAGGGGTCCCACAGAGCTGGGAGGGAGCCTGAGGAGAGCCAGAAAAGGGGCTGCTCTCTGGAATGCTCCAGAGCTGTGGGAGATTGAAGAGACTCCATCCCTGGAGCTGGGGGGAACAAGAGGACTCCATCCGTGGAGTTGGGGTAATGAGGAGACCCAATCCCTGGAGCTGTGGGGGAATGAGGATCCATCCCTGGAGTTGGGAGGAATGAGGATACCCCATCCCTGGAGCTGTGGGGGAATGAGGAAACAACATCCCTGGAGTGGGAGGGGAATGAGAAGACCCTATCACCCTATCCCTGGAGCTGGAGGTGAATGAGGAGACCTCATCCCTGGAGCTGAAGGGGAATGAGGAGACCCTATCCCTGGAGCTGAGGGGCAATGAGGATACCTCATTCTGGAGCCGAGGGGCAATGAGGATACCCCATCCCTGGATGCGGGGGGAAAGGGAGACTCCTTCTGGCAAGCTGGGGTAAAGGGGAGACCCAATCCCTGGAGCTGGGGCTGGGGGAATCTGCTGGATCCCCGCTGCTGAGGGGTTCTCTGGTTCGTCTAATGATGGGTACCTGCCTGGGGGGGAGCTGCGAGGGAGGGGTGGCAGAGCTGGGGAAGGGTCAGGTGGTACTCGCTGAGAGCAGCCCCAGGGATTATTTTGGGAAACGAGCTGCTCTGTGTGTGGGAAAACAAGGAGGAGGAAGCTGCGGAGCAGAGGGTTGTGTGTGGAGGAGCGGGGGGCTGCTAGCTTTGCTGCTCTGAGAGATAAGACCTGGTTTGCCAGGGCAATGTCGCCACCAAGTGAAACGAATGTTGAAGGTTTGTCACCATCAGAGCTGAACATAGAGATCCTTAAAAATGAAGCCTTTTTTTCCCCCTTGGGTGACACTGAACAACTTTGGACTGCCATAGGATGGTGCTCCCTGCCCTGCCCTCTCTTGCCTTTTCTTCCCTGCTTTTGCTCTATTTTTATACTCTATTCCTGTTGATTCTACTTTGTTTTGAAGCTATCTTAATTCTTTTCTTCCCATCTGTCTGATCCCATTTTTCAGCCCCACGGTGCTTCTCCAGACCTAATTTTCCTCCTTCAACCACTTTCATCTTTCCCTCCTCACCAAGGTGGGGAGAAAGGTGATACCAGATTTATTGGAAAGTGCTCAGGTCTTCAACCTCCAGCCCCAACGACCCATCCTAGAGTTCAGTCTGGGGCCAGCCCTGCCACCAGGAGGAGCAGGAAGTACTTGGTGGCCTCTAATCTGCTGTGTGTCACCACTGAGAAGATAGGATGTGGTGCTTGGGGACACGGTTTAGTGGTGAGCATGGGAGTGTTAGGTTTATGGTTGGACTCAATGATCTCAGAGGTCTTTCCCACCCATCACAATGCTATGATATGCAGCAGTCAGGTACAGTGTGAAGAGATGCACATCTATGCATCACTGTCTCACCCACACCCTCCTAGCCCACCTGGCTAACAGCATTTCTGCTGCACGGTGCAGAGGTCTGGGGCACAGGTCCAAGGTGGGATCAGGAGGACTCATCCCTCTATGCACTTGCCATGTTTAGCCTCTCCACCCAAGCCATAGCCTGCATCACAGAATCACAGAACTTTCATGGCTGGAAATGACCTCTAAGATCACTGAGTCCAACCAAAACAAAAAAACAAAACCAAACAAAACCAATCAATATAATGTTTCTTCTGTTTCTTGCTGTCCCTTCCTCAGCAATCCCAAACTGCATGCCCTGGCAGCAGCTCTCTCCCCAGGCTTCCTGAGGTTTGGTGGCACTGAGACAGACTTTCTCATCTTTGATCCCAACAAGGATTCAACTAAGGAAGAAAATGTCCTCTGGGAACTCCAGGCCCAGCAAGGTAAAACAAGCATCTGTGATAGATTTAAAGCTATCTTGGGTTTAGGAAGTGACTTTGATGCAAGCTAGGGATGCTACAAGAGCATGGTATTAGCACTGGGGGTCAGCATTGTTCTCCTCCATGAAGAAGAGATCCATGGATCTTCAGCATGGTCTGTGGGAGGAGCTTTCCCAGCTGGAGGAAAGCAAGGAAGGGCATAGAGGACCTCATGTCCATCCCAGTATATCTGCTGGGACCTTCCCTTTGCCACCCCACTCTCCCTGCAGCAGACTTAGGAGCTCCCCGGCCACCAGAGAGGTGGTCAAGGGCAGCTTAAAAGTTGTGATTTCATTATGAAAATTAAGTAATGTAGGGAAGGAATAATCTGATGAGAACAAAGTGTTGTTTTTTCTCTGTCTTGCCCAAAGCCTTGCCCTCCTCACTTCAGCAGGGCAAGTGCAAACCCACTGGACCACTGCCAGCTGCTGCACGAGGTTTCTCACTGCATTAAAGGCCACTTCCTCTTTAAACTTAGCAAAAGCACACAAGCCCTTCAAGAGGTGTTTCAAATGAAACAATTCCCCTCTATTCCCATGGCACAGAGCCTAGTCCTACATCGTGATGATCCTACATCACTGGTGATGCTCAGTTTGAAGTTGAGTGGTAATTTCCACCCCTCCCTTCCCCTTCCTGCTTTTCTGGGTAGATAACTGTGACTCCAGCTTGTGCTTTCCTCTCTGATGATAGCTTGTTCCTGGTCTGCATGCTGAGAAAAAGCAGGAGCTTTGAAGAAGTGTCTTATGACTCCTGCTGTGGGAGCAGTCAGCACTTTCTCCCGCATGAGATGGGCAGTGCAGGAAGCATTGACCTCTCTCTGCCCACAGCAAGGCAGATCATGAGCTCTGCTGTAGCACTGCACCCTAGGCTGACTTATCTGTTCTTCAGGCACTGCAGCCTGTGCTGTGTCAGCTTGCTGGAATGAGGGTTTCCGGATGGTTCTCCAGCTGAAATAGCTTGTTGGGGTGTGACTGCCACGATAGCAGCCTCCAGAAGCACTGCTCAGTCTCCCCCACCCCTCCATCTCCATCACTTGAAATATACTGGGAAGTATATCATGGAATGTCCTGAGCTGGAAGGGACCCACAAGGATCATCAAGTCCAAAATCCTGTCTCTGCACAGGACAAACCCCAAAATCACCCCATCTGTCTAAGAGCATTGTCCAGATGCTTCTTGAATTCTGTCAGGCTTGACACCATGACTACTTCCCTGGGGAGCTGTTCCAGTGCTCCACCACCCTCTGGGTGAGAAACCTTTTCCTAATACCCAACCTAATCCTCCCCTGGCACAGCTTCATGCTGTTGCTGGTCACCAGAGAGAAGAAATCAGCTCCTGCCCCTCTGCTTACCCTTGTCAGAAAGCTGTAGAGCAGGATGAGATCTCCCCCTCAGTCTCCTCTTCCCCAGGCTGAACAAACCAAGTGACTTCAGCTGTTCCTCATGCACTTCCCATCTAGACCATTCACTTTATCACCTCCTCTGGATGATCTCCAGTAGCTTTACATCCTTTTTATATTGTGATGCCCAAAACTGCACCCAGTGCTCAAGGTGAGGCCACACCAATGCAGAGCAGAGTGGGACTGTTACCTCCCTTCACTAGCCGTAATACAGTGCTTGAGGCACCCCAGGACATGGTTGGCCCTTTTGGCTGCCAGGGCACACTGCTGACTCAGTGTCATGTATATATACATGTATATGGCACCAAGCAGTTGTGTTTCCTCCTGTGGGGTGCAGCCCTTGGCATGCTGGACCCTAGCTGAGAAGATGAGATCTTAATTGCTATCATCCTTCTGCCCTACAGAGGCTTGTGGCATGAGACCTGCATTTGCTGCTGTGGCAAAGCTGCTGCTGGCCCGGTGGCCCAGCCAGGAGAAGTTGATTCTTGCAGAGCTCACCTGGAAGAAGCACAAAAACACCACCATTACAGGTAAGACTTCCATGGATTTTTCTGCTAGAGGTTAGGAACAGGGAGCTGCAAATCTCTTCCCCATGGTAGAAGGGTTGTAGGCTTTCAGGAGCTGAAACCACTGGAAATGGAATTTCTTTTAAGTGGGCAAAATGTTCCCTAAGAAGTGTTTTCCTGCACTCTGCCACCTCATGTGTAACAGTGTTGAGCTGCTCCAACAGTGTTTAGCTGTGCTTACAGCCCAGAAGCTAACCCAGTCCTGGGCTGCATCAAGAGAAGTGTGGCTAGTAAATCAAGGGAGGAGATACTGGCCTTCTGCTCTAATAAAATCCCACCTGGAGTAGTGTCCAGCTCTGAAGTCCTTGGCATAAGACAGACATGAACTTGTTGGAGCAGATCCAGAAGAGGCCACTAAAATGGTCAGAGGGGTGGAACCCCTCTGCTGTGAGGACAGGCTGAGAGACTTAGGGTTGTTCAAGCTGGAGAAGAGAAGGCTCCAGGAGACCTTATTGCAGCCTTACCATTCTTAAAGGACCTATCAGAGAGATGGAGAGAGACTTTCTAGCAGGACCTGTTGCGACAGGACAAGGGGTAATGGCTTTAAACTAAAGGAGGGAGATTTGGATTGGATATAAGGAAGACATTTTTCACACTGAGGGTGGTGAGGAACCATCCAGGTCAGGTTGTTTGGGGCTCTGAGCAACCTGATCTGTTTGAAGATATCCCGGCTCACTGCAGGGATGTTGGACTAGATGACTTTTAAAGGTCCCTTCCAACTCTAAAGCTGAGAGGATCTCAGCACCTTGCAGGATAGTGAGTAGTAAGGTCTGGGCTCTTTTGTCCCACGGGGAGGGCTTGGCCCATCTGCAGCACTAGGCCAAATAAACACAGGCAGTAAAGATAGTTGCTTGGTCAGAACTCAACTAGCACACTGTAACCTTGAGATAAACATTCCCTTTCCTCCCCCCTGCAGGGAAGACACTGGATATTCTCTACAGCTTTGCAAACTGCTCAGGGTTCCATCTGATCTTTGGGCTTAATGCCTTGCTGCGGAGAGGTGGTTTGCAGTGGGACAGCTCTAACGCCCAGGCACTGCTGGACTACTGCTCCTCCAGGAGATACAACATCTCCTGGGAGCTTGGCAATGGTAAGTGCCAACTCTGCTTGTGGGCCAGGCCAGTGGTCACCTGGAAAGGTACCACTGCAGGGGAGGGGCTAGTGATTTGGGATCTTCTGGATGACAGCCCATAAAGGCAGGGTGATATTTTGTTGTGAAGCATTAAGGTCTTAATTTGCAAGAAGGGATTTCACAGAAGGCCCAACGAGTGAGAAAATTGAGGTAGTTTTGCTGCTGCTACCAAAGCTCTGAGATGAGGTGGACAATGTCCCATGAGATTCAGGATGTCACCCATGGGGACCAGTGGGGACAGAGTGCTAGAGAGCAGCAGCATCCTGCATCACACGAGATGTTGCTTTTGTGCCCATCACCTTCAAATGCCTCACATGTAACATGTAAGGGCCACATGAAGCCATAGGGGGTTGGTAGCCCCCACACAGAATCACAGAATCATAACAGTTGTAAGAGACCTCTAAGATCATCAAGTCCAACCATGCCTATCACCCCCATGCCACTAAACAATGGCCCTAAGGAGAGCATCTCAATGTTTCTTAAACCCCTCCAGGGATGGTGACTCCACCACCTCCCCGGGCAGCCTGGGACAAGTCTTAAGAACCCTTTAAGGAAAGAAATTTCTCCTTAGATCTAATCTAAACCTCCCCTGGTGCAACTTGAGGCCATTTCCTCTCATCCACTCACTGTTAACCCTGGAGAAGAGACCTACCCCCATCTCACTCCAGCCTCCTGTCAGGGAGTTGCAGAGAGAGCTAAGGTCTCCCCTGAGCTTCCTCTTCTGCAGACTAACCAACCCCAGTTCCCTCAGCTGCACCTCATAAGACTTGTGCTCCCCACATGGAACAAGCTGCCCTCCTTTGTGCCCCAAAACTAGAGCAGGAGGTGCTGATGTGTGCTTGTCCTCCCCAGAGCCCAACAGCTTCAGGAAGAAATCTGGCATCTATGTTGATGGCTTCCAGCTTGGGCAAGACTTCATTCACTTGCGCCAGCTGCTGAGCAGCTATCCCCTCTACCAGCATGCCAAGCTCTATGGGCCTGACGTGGGGCAGCCCCGAAAGCACACGCAGAGGCTGCTGAGAAGGTAGGGGAGTGGGGTCCCAGCAACACCTCCTGGGGTGGGCAGGTGTCAAAAGCAGTGGCTTGTCTGCACTGAGGCTGTAAGGAGACATCTGGGCAGGGTTTAAGGACTTTCTGCTCTGTATCAATGGTAATGATGTAAAAATGTGTACATCCAGTCTAGCTGAGAACTCACTTTCTGCATTTTTCCTTAAATTAGAAACATGGAATTGATTTTTTTTTTTTCCCATGACTGGGGATGACTGAAATCTTACCTGCATGCATGAGCTTGAGGCTTAAATGGTCAGCCAGCTGAAACTAGGATGCTAGCAGTGCTTCAGTGATCCACATGCCTCTCAACTGAGCTCTGGCTCTAGTGTTGCATTAACAAGGGCTTTTCACCCTAGAAATCTCCATGATCACTCATTATCCACCCCCTGAGGCAGCCATGCTGCCCAAAGGCTGTTTAAAAGCCTTCTCAAGTGTGCCCCATAGCACATCTCCATCACCAGCACCAGCTGAGGGTAAGAGGGGAGGCCTGTGGGTGGCTGTAACTCATCACTGGTAGCTCCTAATCCTTCACTGCATCCCCTCTGGTTGCAGCTTCCTGAAATCCGGAGGGAAGGTGATTGACTCTGTCACGTGGCACCAGTAAGTACCACTGGGATAACATCATCCCTCTGCTTATTGCCTGTGTTCTTGGGAAAAAACATCTCACCAGGAAGGAGAGGGTGAAATACTCCTTGCAGCAGTGCCTCTCTGCAAGCTCCTCTGCTCAGAAGAAGAGATGAGTTAATGGAGGCACATTACAGAAATGCAGAAGGTCTCCGAAGAGGCTGCTTGGTGCAGAGACCCAGAGACAGTGGTGAAGTTTTGTAATGCAGCAGGGAGTGCAATATGTGCCAGATGATCATTTGGGTGGCTAAATATGTGCACTGAGGAAAAAAAAGAAGTGAGATGTGGAGGAAAAGATGGCAGCTTTGTTGCTGTCAAGGGTTAGGGCTGGGCCAACCACTAATCCAGACACTCTCTATTACTCCCTTTTTCCCACCTCCATGGGAAGGGAAAGAGAGTAAGAGAGAAAGAGAGAGAGATAGTTGTGGATTGGAAGAGGAAACTAATACTACTTTAATGACAATAATAATAATAAAATGAAATATATATATATACAAAACCAACACCAACAGGCAGAACAGAGTCCTTCTCAGATGCCATCCACTGAAGAAGAAAAAGAAGAAGGACTGACCCTTGTGATCCCTCAACTCTCTATTGAATCCAGCATATATGGAATGGAACATCTTGTTGGTCACTTTAAGGTCACCTCTCCTGTCCACTCCTCCCTGCAGCTGCAGCCTTTTACTTTGCACTCCCCTTCATGGCACACAAGGTTTAGCAGTGACCTTGGTCTGCATACCAATCCTTGGTAGTAACTCTAAACATGAGGCCTTATCACTGCTAGAAGCAGGCAGTGTCTGCAAAAACATGCTGTTAGTGTCAGAAAGTGCAGTGAATGAAAGGAGCTTTAGCTGAAAAGTAAAATCACCTAACAGTTGTGTTCTACCCCAAAGCAGGAGAGTTGCTCAGAAGAGCACAAGGGGGTGGGTCACAGCTCTCCCCAGCACAAGGAGAGTTCCTGCAGCCCCTGAGCCATTTTGCATATGCTGTGTACCAAAAACAAGTGAGATCTGTGCAGCAGCCCTAGTTGTCTAAAAAGCTCCAAGTTGCCAACCCTTGCAAATAAAATGCACTTTCCCATGGGAAGGCAGGAGTGTCCTATAAAAGGAGGAGGTAGCTCAGACTTACTCAGCAGAGATGCTTCTGCTGAACTTCTGCAAGAGCAGAAGGTTTTTAACCTAAGGTTTTAAACTACCCATGGGTGGCTGAGCTTTGACAGAGGGTGAGCAGCCCTGAGATTGGTGCTGTCCTTGAAGTAGAAAAGCTGAATCTGCTGGAGTGAAAGCTTCACTCCCTATAAGCAAATTCAGGGAGTCACTGACAAAGATGACATTAAAGGTTCCTTCCGGCCAAATCCTTGTAGGATTTTCAGTAGCTGGCTCTTACTCAGTGATGTTTTCCTGGTTCTAAATGAGTAGATGCAAAAACCCCAAAACTTACTCCTTCTGGTGATCAAAATTTCTGTGCCCTCCTGCCTCCATTCAGTTATTTGTTTATACCTGACAGTCCCTTAAATACAAACAATTTACCTACACCTTGGGAAAACAAAACAAAAAGACAAAGACCTGGAGAGAAGCATAGTGCTGTGGGTAAATGGATTAAGCAACCAACTAGTTTTGGTGGTATTTTGTACCAGGGGTGGTATTTTTCCTTATTGGTTGGGGTTTTTTGTTGTACCAGTGGTGGTATTTTTCCTTATTTTTCTCTTTTTTCTTTTCGCTAGTTACTATGTGAATGGGAGAAGTGCAACCAGGAAGGACTTCTTGAGCCCTGAAGTGCTGGATACCTTTGCCACAGCTGTACAGGAAGTCCTGGAGGTGCCTTTCCCTGTTCCATCATTCCCATGTTCTGTTTCCAAGGGGTGGGCAGAGAATCCAGAATAAAGGACAATTTACTAGTAAAGAACAGGGATCCTCAAAGCTCTCAGGGTTTGTCATGTTGCCAGATACATCACAACCCTTCAACAAGCTCATTTGTTGAGGTAGTCATTATTTGGGGATGTAATTTATAGTCAGATTCCACCACCATCACTTTCTTTGTATTTTGAGATCCTGAAACAGTCTAACATATCTATAGGTATAGAGTATGGAAAATGCAACTACTCAGCATGAGAAGACTTCTAGGGCATGGCTTTTAGTGATGGTTGCCTCATTCTATGTGTGTAGACGTGGGCTTTTTCGAGGAGGGGAAAGTAGATTTGCTTCTAGTCCTTCTGGTCAGAGTTTCTGTGCCATCTCCCCTGAGTTGGTGTTACCCTATAAATGCAGATGTTGTAGGTAAGCATTTGGCTAAAGCACAACATTATGCTTGTCCATTAGTGCAGTAGCTCAAAAACTGACCTGTTTGTTGTCTCTGTCTCTTCTTCCCTACACCCCACTGCTCAGATTGTTGATGGAACTGTGCCCAACAAGAAGGTCTGGCTAGGAGAGACGAGCTCTGCCTATGGAGGGGGAGCTCCCAGGCTTTCCAACACTTATGTTGCTGGCTTCATGTGAGTACCTTCTCTTAGGTGAGGAGAAATCACATATTTGACCAGCTGAAGAGGCTTGTGTGTGCACATCCTGTAGGAGGAACATCTCCTTCAGGCTTCCCAGGGAGCACAGGTTGAGGATCATAACCCTCCCACCACTCCCTCTGTGCTTCCCCCATGCCTGAGGATCGATGTAGGCTCAGGTAATAGCAGATTCCTGCAGGGCATGGGGGATGAGAAGCATATTTCTGCCCTCAGAGCTGCAGTGCTGGCTCCATCCTGTTGGAAGGATGGAAAGGCATTCAGGAGACCTTTCCCCATGTCCTCCTTCAACCACCATGAAATAACTAACCAAAGGGAAATTTAGTCATGAAAAAAATGTTCTCCAAGCCCTCTGGTTGAACATTTAGTGGAAATAAAGGAATTCTGGCTTTTCTTATCCCTTGGATCAGGTTGTAGATTCAGGGAGATAGAATTCCATGGGAATGTGTGGTTCACACTTCGAAAATTCACCAAAACCATGGTTGCAATGTACTTTTTTCCCTTCTCTGAGGCATGCTGATCTTTTCATCAGGGCAAGTCAAAGCCTGTTCATGGCACACAGACATTGTTGGTGTGATGATTTCTCTGAGCCTTCAGACCTTTGGCCAATTCAGGAGCATCTGCTGACACTCCTGCTTTCCACCACCTGCAAACAGGGGAGTGGAGCAACGGTTCCCACCCACACAGACCCCCAGAGGTGGCCTGAAATTACTGCTTTAAGGTCATAAATGCAAGACTTGAGTTGAAATGAGTGATGTGACTTTTAAGGAAGTCAGCATCACGGTCTAATTCTTGCTCTCGTTCTTCCCAGGCTGCTTGGAGAGGGGCAGTAGTGTACAGCTGGGGTCAGCAATTTCATCTACATGTTTGTTGTCTCCTTTTTTTGGCAGGTGGTTGGACAAACTTGGGCTTTCAGCCAGGCAGGGGATTGATGTGGTGATGAGACAGGTTTTCTTTGGGGCAGGGACCTATCACCTGGTGGATGCCAACTTTGAGCCCTTACCGGTACGTATGCAACCCTCTAACACCATCTGGATGCTGCAGGTACTTCTGCACAGAGGTCCAAGTCAGCTGTTTGAACAGTGCATGACAACAACAGATTTTGTAGGGTAGTCACAGTTCTCCTTGAGCCTAAAGTTAGCTTATGTTTCATTATGAGTCCATGCATTATAGGGAGATATAAGGTACTTCCTGCAGCCAGGTCCACAGCACAGCAGAGACTCCTTTCTGGGACATGATGTTCTGATTTGTCTGCAGACACTTCTGGAGTTCACAAGGCTTTTCTGGATAGACTCTTCTGGTCTGAGTACTCCTCAGCAGGGGATGGGTAGCTTTTAAACAGAAGAGGTAATATAATAAATTACAGAACCCCAACATGGTGGAGGTTGGAAGAGACCTCTGGAGATCATCTAGTCCAACCACTCTGCTAAAGCAGGGTCACCCAGAGCAGGTTGCCCAGGATCATGTCCAAGGGGGTTTGGAATCTCTCTAGAGGAGACTCCACAATCTCTCTGGGCAGCCTGGACCAGTGCTCTGGTATTCTCAAAGGAAAGTTTTTCTTTAGGTATAGGTGGAACTTCCTGTGTTCTACTTTGTGCCCATTGCCCATTGTCCTGTCCCTGGGCACCACTGCAAAGAGACTGGCCCCATCCTCTTGACCCTGCCCTGTAGATATTGCTAAACATTGAGCAGATCCTATCTCATTCTGCTCTCCTTCAGGCTAAGCAGCCCCAGGACTCTCAACCTTTCCTCCTCCCACAGATGCTTCGGTGCCCTCAAGATCTTTATAGCTTCTACACCAGTAGCTCTTTGTCTCTCTTGAACTGGGGAGTCCAGAACTGGCCCAAGGACTCCAGATGTGACCTGCCTAGGGCAGAGTAGAGGGAGAGGAGAACTTCCCTCGACCTGTTGGCCACACTCTTCTTCATGCACCCCAGGAGACCATTGGCTTTCTTGGCCACAAAAGCATATTGCTGGCTCTTGGTGACCTTGTTGTCCACCAGCACTCCCAGATCCTTCTCTGTGGAGCTGCTTTCTAGCAGGTGAACCCAAAATCTGTCCTGGTGAGTGGGGTTATTCCTCCTCAAATTATATCCCACATGAAAAAACAAATGAACATGAAGTCAAGACTCAAGCATTTCCTAGGTCTTAAGTGAGTTAGCCTTCAGTAGTGGCTGGAGGGTAATTATATGAAATGTGCATTTAGTATAGTTTGATCTATTCATCAAGCTAATAATGCTTTATTTAGAGGCAGGGAAATCCCAAACCCGCCTCCATCATTTTTAGTTCTCATGGGAATGAAGAAGCACAGCAATGTCTGGAGACTGCACCTTCTTTCAGAGGGGCTGAGCATGCAGGCTGATAGGAGAAGTCACTTCAAAAAAACAAGTAGTGGTCAGGATGTAAGAAAAAACACACCTGGAAAAAATGAGTCTCCATTGGGCATCACTCTGCTCCTGGCCATTGTCCTGGGGTGTCAGAGGATTTACTCTTGATAGGCATTCAGAAATTAATCCTGAGACCTGTTCAAAAGCATGATCATAGAATCACTGAATGGTTTGGGTTGGAAGGGACATTAAAGATCATCTAGTTCCCACTTCCATGCCGTGGGTAGGGATGCCACCCACTAGGCCAGGCTGACACAGCCCATCCAACCTGGCCTTCAACACTGCCAGGGGTGGAGCATCCACTACTTCTCTGAGTAACTTGTTCCAATGTCTTACCACCCTCTGAGTAAAGAATTTCTTCCTAACATCTACTATAACTCTCCTCTCTTTCAGTTTAAAACCATTTTCCCTCTGTTTGCCCTTGTCAAAAGTCTCTCTCCCTCTTTTTTATAAGCTCCATCTAAGAATTGACCACAATAAGGTCTCCCTGGAGCCTTCTCTTCTCCAGACTCAACAATGATGTTAGTGAAAGGGACAAAACTCACTGGGGGCTTCTTCCCAACATTGTGCCTGCAGGTTGGGCACAGGCTTTCCTGCAGCAAAGGGAGCTCAGCCCTGTGCTCTCCAGAAGGGCACTTTCAAAACACAGACAGTCTCTATCCCACACAAAGAGCTCTGAGGTTTGTACAGGAGGGGGAAGATGCCTCTAAGGTACCTTGTAACCAGCATGTGGTTTTGTGCCTCCCAGGACTACTGGCTCTCACTGCTCTACAAGAAGCTGGTGGGTACTAAGGTGCTGACAGTTGCCCTGGCAGGAGCTGACAAGAGGAAGCTTCGTGTGTACCTCCACTGCACCAACACCCTCCAGTAAGCCTCCAGAAACAGCAAAACACCCCAGAAACTGAGCCCATGGCCACCTTCAGGCCAACAAAAGCAACTTGGGACGCACATTATTTCTGTGAAACCTTATTCTCTCCTGGTCTAAAAAACCATGTACATGTGCTGCCTGGGGCCATGGTTTAGTAGTGGGCACGGTAGAGTTGGGTGGATGGTTGAACTCAATAATCTCAGAGGTCTTCTCCAACCATAATAATTCTATTCTCATCTTCTTTTGCCTTGCAGCCCAAAATACAGAGAAGGGGATGTGACACTGTTTGCCTTAAACCTCTACAACNGCCCAGGATCATGTCCAAGGGGGTTTGGAATCTCTCTAGAGGAGACTCCACAATCTCTCTGGGCAGCCTGGACCAGTGCTCTGGTATTCTCAAAGGAAAGTTTTTCTTTAGGTATAGGTGGAACTTCCTGTGTTCTACTTTGTGCCCATTGCCCATTGTCCTGTCCCTGGGCACCACTGCAAAGAGACTGGCCCCATCCTCTTGACCCTGCCCTGTAGATATTGCTAAACATTGAGCAGATCCTATCTCATTCTGCTCTCCTTCAGGCTAAGCAGCCCCAGGACTCTCAACCTTTCCTCCTCCCACAGATGCTTCGGTGCCCTCAAGATCTTTATAGCTTCTACACCAGTAGCTCTTTGTCTCTCTTGAACTGGGGAGTCCAGAACTGGCCCAAGGACTCCAGATGTGACCTGCCTAGGGCAGAGTAGAGGGAGAGGAGAACTTCCCTCGACCTGTTGGCCACACTCTTCTTCATGCACCCCAGGAGACCATTGGCTTTCTTGGCCACAAAAGCATATTGCTGGCTCTTGGTGACCTTGTTGTCCACCAGCACTCCCAGATCCTTCTCTGTGGAGCTGCTTTCTAGCAGGTGAACCCAAAATCTGTCCTGGTGAGTGGGGTTATTCCTCCTCAAATTATATCCCACATGAAAAAACAAATGAACATGAAGTCAAGACTCAAGCATTTCCTAGGTCTTAAGTGAGTTAGCCTTCAGTAGTGGCTGGAGGGTAATTATATGAAATGTGCATTTAGTATAGTTTGATCTATTCATCAAGCTAATAATGCTTTATTTAGAGGCAGGGAAATCCCAAACCCGCCTCCATCATTTTTAGTTCTCATGGGAATGAAGAAGCACAGCAATGTCTGGAGACTGCACCTTCTTTCAGAGGGGCTGAGCATGCAGGCTGATAGGAGAAGTCACTTCAAAAAAACAAGTAGTGGTCAGGATGTAAGAAAAAACACACCTGGAAAAAATGAGTCTCCATTGGGCATCACTCTGCTCCTGGCCATTGTCCTGGGGTGTCAGAGGATTTACTCTTGATAGGCATTCAGAAATTAATCCTGAGACCTGTTCAAAAGCATGATCATAGAATCACTGAATGGTTTGGGTTGGAAGGGACATTAAAGATCATCTAGTTCCCACTTCCATGCCGTGGGTAGGGATGCCACCCACTAGGCCAGGCTGACACAGCCCATCCAACCTGGCCTTCAACACTGCCAGGGGTGGAGCATCCACTACTTCTCTGAGTAACTTGTTCCAATGTCTTACCACCCTCTGAGTAAAGAATTTCTTCCTAACATCTACTATAACTCTCCTCTCTTTCAGTTTAAAACCATTTTCCCTCTGTTTGCCCTTGTCAAAAGTCTCTCTCCCTCTTTTTTATAAGCTCCATCTAAGAATTGACCACAATAAGGTCTCCCTGGAGCCTTCTCTTCTCCAGACTCAACAATGATGTTAGTGAAAGGGACAAAACTCACTGGGGGCTTCTTCCCAACATTGTGCCTGCAGGTTGGGCACAGGCTTTCCTGCAGCAAAGGGAGCTCAGCCCTGTGCTCTCCAGAAGGGCACTTTCAAAACACAGACAGTCTCTATCCCACACAAAGAGCTCTGAGGTTTGTACAGGAGGGGGAAGATGCCTCTAAGGTACCTTGTAACCAGCATGTGGTTTTGTGCCTCCCAGGACTACTGGCTCTCACTGCTCTACAAGAAGCTGGTGGGTACTAAGGTGCTGACAGTTGCCCTGGCAGGAGCTGACAAGAGGAAGCTTCGTGTGTACCTCCACTGCACCAACACCCTCCAGTAAGCCTCCAGAAACAGCAAAACACCCCAGAAACTGAGCCCATGGCCACCTTCAGGCCAACAAAAGCAACTTGGGACGCACATTATTTCTGTGAAACCTTATTCTCTCCTGGTCTAAAAAACCATGTACATGTGCTGCCTGGGGCCATGGTTTAGTAGTGGGCACGGTAGAGTTGGGTGGATGGTTGAACTCAATAATCTCAGAGGTCTTCTCCAACCATAATAATTCTATTCTCATCTTCTTTTGCCTTGCAGCCCAAAATACAGAGAAGGGGATGTGACACTGTTTGCCTTAAACCTCTACAACGTTACCCAACATTTGCAACTCCCAAGTTACTTATTGAGCAAGCACGTGGATCAGTATCTCCTGCTGCCTCACGGCAAAGAGAATATCCTTTCCAGGTAAGCATGCAACTCCTCCTGTTTCTATAGAAAGGACTGAGAGTAGTTAGATGGCCTCTAAAACCTCACCTTGCTCCATTTGCAAGGAAAGGGGAAAGGGAGAAGAGGTTCCCTTTCAGTCATCTGATTTTGGGGGTGCTTTTTTGTTTGTTTCCGTAAGGTCTGACTTTGTTCAATCAGTTCTTCTTAAATCAGGCTGCTGAAAGCTTGCTAATGTTAATTGGGAAACGTTTTCCTAGCAGGCTTCAGGGCTCTGGACCAGCTGCTAAAGTTCTTTTGCTTTTGCACCAACAGTTCAGTGACACCTCTGCTCCATCTCGAGCACTGTGAGGAAAATAAGGATCTGTCAGAAAGATGGGGACAGAGTTTTTAGCAGGGCCCTATTGCAACAGGACAGGTGGTGATGAGTTTAGTCTAAAAGAGCAGAGATTGAGACTACATATAGGGAATAAGTGTTTTACACTGAGGGTAGTGAGGCACTGTCCCGGGTTGCCCAGACAGGTGGCAGATGCCCCATCCCTGGAACCATTCCAGACCAGGATGTTTGGGGCTCTGAGCAACCTGATCTAGTTGAAGATGTCCCTGCTTACTGTAGGGGAGTTGAACTAGAGGACCTTGAAAGGTCCCTTACAACCCAAACTGTTCTATGTTTCTATGTACTTTTCAACTTGCTTGTGCTGGGACCCTAAGGCAGTCCTTGCAGAGGGAGTGCAGCAGATGCTCTCTGTGTGAGCAGAGAAACCCTCAAGGGGAGTAGAGTTTGACTTTAGGCCTAGTTTATGTTTACTCTGAGCTCCAGAGCTCTTTGTGCTCCATGGCAAACAGAGCACAGCTGCCCACACAGGCTCTCTGTCCCTCTCCAGGTCTATTCTGCTGAACGGCCATGTGCTACGGATGGTGGATGACAGAACCCTGCCAGAGCTAATGGAAAAGCCTCTCAGTCCTGGCACTATCCTAGGCCTTCCACCCTTCTCCTATGGCTTCTATGTCATCAAAAATGCCAAAGCTACTGCTTGCATTTAAATGGTTAATACACATGCACAGGATAAAGGTAAAAGGACTTCGATGGTGGAAATTCACGAGATGTAATTCTGGCAAGGGATGCAAGTGTGGCAGCATCGGTGCAGTCTGTGAGCTGGGGAAGACATAGCATCAGCTAGTTCTGGCCCTCTATGGTTTTTTACATACTTGCATAACACTCCCAAAAGTGTCTTCCCAGGACAGAATCTCCTCAGCTGCCCACGCAGGACAGGCTGCAGCAGAGAGCAGGAGGAAAGCAGTCACCACTCCACCACCCTCCCTGCATCTTCCAGTGCTGCGTGACGGCTGCAGTAATCCATGCTGATCCCATTGCTATGCACAGTACCCTTCTCTGGCACATTTGCTGCCACCACTGAGTAACTTGTATGTGAAAGATGCTTGTTAAACTCCTGGGAGAGCTACCTAGGGAAAGGGCCAGGCAAGGGCTGGTTTGGCTCTTAGTCACCACGCTTGAGCATGGGACTCTTCTCCACACCATGCATGGCGCTACATCAGCTTCTCACACTGTGCTCTGCCAGCCTGGAACAACCATCTTCCTTCTCCCTCTTGTTTCTGCAAACACAGGTCTTAGAGGGGCTCCTTCAAAAGGTTGCCTTTTGGAAAGGATGAGCAGGAGGTTATTGTAACTGTACAGCTGGGATTGTTGCCTGCACCGTGTGAGGAGGGGTTGTGGATGCTGAGGGCATCTCAGGGTGGAATGCATGGACACATGAAGTAAACCAAGCTCAGGTGCCTGCAGGGGAAAAGGCCTTGCTGACAAACCAAGTCCAGCATAAAATTTGGGGCAGAACTGCAACTTTTTCCCCATCTAGGAGAGTTCAGTCCCAGGATGGATCTGTGGCCACATGCTTCCCAAAAGCGAGTTTTTGACAAACCTGTTCCTGCAGGGTGGTCTACCTCTGTTCTCACGCACTTCATCCCCAGGGAGAAAAGGAGAGGAGCCCACCAGCACTCCAGGAAACCCTCTGTGGTCAATGGGGCTGCATGGTGAGCGCTCACAGCTCCTCAACCTTCACCACCTCACAGGCAGTTCAGCTGGAAAGGAATTCCCTGAGCCTTCACCACCCTGCAGGCAGCTTAGCTGGTTTCAAGGGTTAGGACTTTCTCCCTCTCTGCTGTATGTAGAGGGTCCAACTGGGCAGGTCTGGCTCGATTGATGGATCCTCTGCAGTTAACTAACCAGGTGGCTTCTGCTAAATGCTTGTTCCAGTTTTTAAAAGTTCCAACCCCCAGTGCTTTCAGAGTAGTTTTTAACAGCCCATTGTACCTTTCCGTTTTCCCAGAGGCTGGTTCATGATGTATGTATGGCTAGGCTTCGCGAACGAAGCTGCAGGGAGGGCTCCAGCCACGCTTCTCCTCAGCGCCTTTTCCAAGTGCGCTGATAAAAAGAGGATAGCAGATAGCACCCTCGAGCCTGCACTATGGATTTTTTTTAGGTGAGACACAGCATGCGCAGAGCTGGACCCACCCTTTAGTCCTAAGGTTCATCTGCCAGGGCCTAGAAAGCTTGGACGCTGGCAGCCAAGTCCTTAGGATGGAGGCTTTATTAGAGTGTCCTTCTCTTAGATGGAAGGCCTTACAGGGCTAAACAAGCTCCATCTGCCCGGGTTTGGAATTAGAGTTGTCATTAACCTAGGATGACTGCCAGAAGGCTAATGAGCTCATCCTACCCATCCAAGGATTCTAGGAACATGGGTTTCACTCCCCACACTTTCCCGCGGGCAATGAGTTTAATGCTCCCTCTGCTGTCGGCAGAGTTATTGCACCAGGGGCCACAGGAGACCACAAGGGATTTTCAGACTGTGCCTGGGGTGCATGATAGAGGATATCCACTCAATATCATGCTCTTTGGCCCTATTTTCTATCAGATTGTTTTTGATATGAGTCTGTTGTCTGACTCAATTATTTCTGGAGTACCATGTTACCACAAGATCTGCTTCTCAAGACCCAAGATGGTGTTTCAGGCAGTGGCATGAGGTACAGAAGATATTTCCAGCCATCCAGTGTTTGCTTCCACCGTTGTAAGCATGTAGTGTTTACCCTGCTGGGTTTAAGGCAATGTGATGTAATCAATCTGCCAGGCCTGCCAGTACCTATGTTTTGACCACTATTCCCCACACCAAAAAGCTGTTAATCACTCAGCTTGCTTAATTGCAGCACACATTTCACAGCAATAGCATCCGTCACTTTGAGTGAGGTTGTCCAGCAAATCTGCTCTGACAAAGGTGCTCAGCTGTTAGAGGATCCAGCCAGGGGATCTCACAGACACTTCTGTGTGCAGCAAGAGCCCGAAACTAGTGTAGAGGAGGAGTGACCAGAGGCAGCTTCAGCCCAGCCCCCAGAGTGGCAGCGGCATGACCCTGAGCTTTGACTCACTATCGTGGGTGGGACCAGCTCTGAAGGCAGTTACACCCACTAGTACAATAGGTAGTCCCTGGGAGTGCAAGCGACCTGGAGCAGGCACACAGGGTCATGGCAAATAGGTGTGGCACATCTGTGGGGGCGTGGCATGGCAGTTTGCCTGGCAGTTGGCACCGGCAGGGTGAATGGCAAGGTACTGAGGAGCTACGAACTAGGGAGGGGAGCGAGGAGCTGAGGTGTGATACACCCACTCAATGCCATGTTCCTTGGCCCAGGAGGTTATCAGATTATTTTGAAAGTGAGTTCCATTGTCAGACTTGAGTCTCTCTGGGGTGCCATGTCACCACAGAATC
>VWZO01014885.1:35979-59020 GCA_013396975.1 Bucco capensis
GCAGGAGGAGGAGGAGGAGGAGAAGGAGGAGGAGGAGGAGGAGAAGGAGAAAAAGAAATAGAAAAGAGCAACTAATATAATTGATGAATGTGCTCACAAATGAAGTTTTAAATGCATTGCAGCTCCTCTGTGGGTGGCTTTACCCTGTGTGGTCAGTGAGCTCTAGCTAGTGTCTGTTGAGCACACAGGTGACACAGTGCTTGTTAGAGATGCTGCCATGGGCAGGCCAGACAAGCTGTAGTAAATACACACCTTGGCTACTCTGGCCAGGGCCTCAGAGCCTCAGCTCACTCTCCTGGCAAGTTCACAGCAGCAGCATTCTCAGGGCTTGTGGATTCAATTGTTTGTGCTTTTTCAATTGGTTAGACTTTGAAATGACTACAACTGCTTTTCCCCTTCACTGCTACCCAGAGGATAATGAGAACAATCATCTTGAATCTCCCAAATATTCTAGGGTACTCAATGAACTTGAGGCAGTGCATGCAAAGCCTGTAATTTGCAGGAGGGAAAGCAGCAGATCTTTCATATTTAAGCACTGCAAGTGTCAAGTCTGTGTACATGCATCACTGCAAGACTAAGTGAAGAAGAAACAAAACAAATAAGCAGCTACTAAATGTATTTATTTCAAACAAAGAGGACACTAGGAGTGCACACAGGCAGCAGTACCTTCCTGGAATATTGAATGTAAAGCTTGGCCTGCTAGGCTAGCATTGCCTAACAGAGTTGTTTTACACCACAGAATAGGACTGTGTGGCTTCTGGTGGATTATTTTGCCTTTAACCAGTTCTCTGTCACTTCTGAAGTGGAAACTTCAACACAAACACTAGGCTATCCCATGGAAATTCTCTTCCTCTTCATCTCCTTCCACCTTCCTAGACTCCTACCACTTTTAACTTGCCATTTTGCCTTGCACCTAGGTGAAGATCCAGGTGGGCTTGCTACCTCCTGGACCTCTTTGCCTGTCTTTGGGATCCCTGCAGGAGCTAAGGGAGTCAAGCCTTCTTCCCCAAGGAGTTTTGACTTTCAAATGGAAGCCTCCAGGATCAAGCCCAATCCATCATTCTAATGCTCACCACTAAGCTGCTGAGACCAAAGGAAATGAAGCCATGCAGTGGATCATTAGCCATGTGTGGAGTGTTGCTCCCAGAATTAATAGATGCTATGTCATGCCTTGGCACTACTTCCAAGCTCTTTCCCAGGCAGCTGAAAAGGACAGAGGGAAATTTCTAGTCTATATTTTCCCCCCTGTTCTCTCCTTCTTCCAAAATCCACACTGCTGAGAACTTCTCCAAGGAGGACTTCATAACCTGAGTCTACCTAAGGGAAGTCAAGTAGCAGAGCAGTAGAACTATGCTAACCATGAGGAGCTGAAGCTCTTTCCAGCCATGGAACTGCCCTGAACTGAATTGTCTGCCTAACCCCCCTGAGATCAGAGCTCCTCAACCCCACAGCACCTCCATCAGAAGACAAAGAGTCTAGTTTTGCTGCTCAAAGCTTGTCAGACTTCAGTGCTTCTCCTGGTTCCAGCCTGACCTCTGCTTGCTCCTGATCACCCAGTGCTAAAGAAACCTGGCTGGAGCTCTACAGCCACTCATGCACAATTAACAGCTGCTTCATAGAATCCTAGAATCCTAGAATGGGCAGGTTGGAAGGGACCCTAAAGATCATCTAGTTCCAACCTCCCCACACTGAGCAGGGATGCCAATCACTAGCCCAGGTCACCCAGGGCTGCATCCAGCCTGGCCTTGAACACTGCCAGGGATGGAGCATCCACAACCTCTCTGGGCAACCTGTGCCAGTGCCTAACCACTCTCTGGGGAAAGAACTTCCTTCTAATCTCCAATCTAAATTTCCCTTCCTTCAGTTTAGATCTAAAGGTTTCAAAGGACCTGCTGAGCATTGGGATACATCCCCAGGGACCCAGGAAACAAACAACTCCTTTGAGGTCGCTAAACACTGTCATGATCTGGTTATACATGAGGGAAACTCAAACCCATGGAGCATCTGCTTGAGTAAAGAAACAGACTTCAGACTTGCTCAAGCTGAACCCCAAGCTCTAGTGCTGCTGCTTTCAAGGAAACTGATATCTCAGGAGCAGTGGCTGGCACACCAGGAGCTGTGCTGCCATTCAGAGTGACCTGGACAGGCTAGAGAGATGGGCAGGGAGAAACTTAATGNATTGCAGAGCTGCCTGGACACATTGCTGTGTGAGCTGGTCTAGGTGCTCCTGCTCTGGCAGGGGGGTTGCACTAGATGATCTTTCTAGGTCCCTTCCACCCCCTGACACACTGGGATACTGTGATTTCAGTGCCTTTTCTCCCCCTCTAACACAGGCAAGGGCTGTGGAGCTTCAAACATACTTTGTCAGCACAAAGCAATGAATAGTTTGGTCCCTGTGATGTTGCAAGTCTCTGGGGACACTGTTCTCAGTCATTCAATCTACCTTTCCACTCAGGAATATTTTCAAGTGTTCTGAGCATTGGGCTCTGCTTCAGATGGAAAAATATTCCAACATCTGCACTGCAATTGTCTTTGGGATGGCATGCAGCAGAGAGCAAAGGTTTGGAGTGCCCAGGAATACAACTGGGCAGAAGAGGGGGAAGGGAGAAGGACTTTGGCAACAAGACTGGCAACAGAGGCTTTGGACTTGACTTCCAGAACAAATCCCCAGAAGTCTGCTTCTTAAACCATAAGTAAACTAGAGCAATTTTGCAGGGAACCAAGATGAACTCCCTGCAAGGAGCTTGCAGTGCCATGAGGGTAGGGCTCTTGTGCAGGGTTAGCATGGACAGGACAAGAGGCAATGGCCTCAAGTGTCCCTAGGGGAGGTTTAGATTGGCTGTCAGGAGGAATTTCCTCCCTGCAAGGCTTGTTGAGTGTTTTCCCAGGCTGCCCAGGGAGGTGCTGGAGTGCCCATCCCTGGAGGGGTTTCAGAAGCATTGAGCTGCTCTCCTTAGGGCCATGGGTTAGTGTCCTGGGGGGGCTAGGGATGCTTGCACTGGATGAGCTTAGAGCTCTCTTCCAACCTTCCTGATTGTGTGATTCTATGGCATTTCTACCCCAGGTCATACCCTTCTATTTGTTTCTCCAAAGGAATCCAGGTGTACATTCTAGGTGAATATTTCTTGGTGCATGAAGATGCCAGAGGATTTTCCACTTTGCTCACTGTTCCAACAGCCAGATTCCCCTGAACTGGGACTGGAATGCTACAAGAATTTACCAAACAGTCTGCTTAAGAAACAGCACCTCCTTGATCCCCACTTCAGATTCAACTCCTAGACCATGAAAGCATTTCCTTACCAGTGTGTTATCTTAGGCACTCAGATGCCAGCCACAGAATCATGGAGGTTGGAAGAAACCTTTAAGATCATCAAGTCCAACCATCCCCCTTTCCCCCTCGTGCCACTAAACCATAGCCCTCAGCCCCACATCCAGATGTGTTCGGAACCTCTCCAGGAATGGGGAACTGATTCTCAGAAATGCATCTTTAAAAGTAAAGAAAGAAGTACAAAGCAGCAGCTGTTGGAGGGGCAGTGGATGCCAACTCAAGATCTCCTGATTCTGTTCCAAGTGATTGCCAGTGACTTAATGAACAATCACAGGCAAGCCACTTCATGTTGTTTCTCAATGCATTAATTAGGAACAAGGACACTCATCTCACACACAGCTCCCCAGCTGAAAGGTGCTGCTGCTGCATGGCAAAGATTGCATTTTGACTGAGATTGGGAAAAAAACCACCACCACCACCACAAAAAACCCCAACAAACCTTGGAGACACAAACAATCTGCCTGCATGCTCCAAATAAAAACAAACAGCAATTCCCAAAGAATGCTAGAAGCAATAACAACAAGGTTTGGGTTCACTGAGTGGCAGTGTCCAGATCAAAACTCATTTGCTATGAAAAGCTACTTATTTAAGGTTAAACTCTACTACAGCAGAAGGAAAAAGCCTCAGAAATCTTAGCACAACATCAGAATCATGAAAGCTCTAAAATCACCAAGTCCAACCATCCCTATCCCCCCCAGAACACCAACCCATGGCCCTAAGTGCCACATCTAGACATTTCTTAAACATCTCATTTTTTTTTGGAGAAAAGAAAGCTGTAGATGTTACAATAATCAAAGGTTTTTGCATACTTTTTCAGCTCTTACTGGAACCTGCAGCTCTTGCTCACCACGTTACTGAGAGAAAAAAGTGGGCAGAGCAGCAAATCATCTCAGTCTAATGCAGGTAATTGGGAATGGCCAGGATGAAGGATTGAAGCATCTTAGATAAATAAAGGCATAGAGAAGAGGATAACCCCATGGACCACAGAGTCACAGAATCACCAAGGCTGGAAAAGACTCTCAGGATCACCAAGTCCAGCCTATGACCCAACAATACAGCATCAGCTAAACCATGCCAAGTGCCCTAATCAGGACAGATTAGGGTTGATCTGTTAGAAAGCAGCTCAGTGAAGAAACTCTGGGTGTCTGGGTCGATAACAGGGTGAGCATGAGGCAGCAATGTGTCCTTGGGGCCAAGCAGGCTAATGGCAGCCTGGGTGCAGCAAGCAGAGTGTGGCCAGCAGGGCAAGGGAGCTTCTCCTTCCCCTCTGCTCTGCCCTGGGGAGGTCACAGCTGGAGGATTGAGGCCAGTTCTGGGCTCTCCTGTTCAAGAAGGACAGGGAACTGCTGGAGAGGCTGCAGAGCAGGGACACTGCAATGCTGAGGGGACTGGAGCAGCTCTGTGCTGGGGAGAGGCTGAGAGAGCTGGGGCTGCTTAGGCTGGAGCAGAGCAGCCTGAGGGGAGAGCTGAGCAATGCTTAGCAATCCTTGCAGGGTGGGGGCAGGAGGCTGGGGCCAGGCTTTGTGCTGGGCTGCCAGGGACAGCACTAGAGGCAATGGGCACAAACTAGCAGCCAGCAAGCTCCAGCTGAACAGCAGCAGGAACTTGTTTGCTCTGAGGCTGCTGGAGCACTGGCCCAGGCTGCCCAGGGAGCTGCTGGAGTCTCCATGTCTGGAGCTATTCCAAAGCCAGCTGGACACATCCTGGGCAAGCTGCTCTAGGTTCTCCTGGACTAGATGATCTCCAGAGGCCCCTGCCAAGCCCTAATAGTCTGGGATTCTATGATTGTGTAGTGCATGCCTGAAATGTGGAATATTTTGTTCCAAAGCTCCATTCTCATTGCAGCCTGAGCTGGTACCAAGCTTCCTGAGCCCAGCAGACAGAGATGGTGTGATTCCAGTAGGCTTTGGAGCAGACTCCTCCACTAGAGTAGCCCAGTTTGCATCTGAGAGCTCTGCTTTCTCACAGCTGAATATTCATTAGAAGCAAACAGCCACCAGACACACACAAAAAAGCAGAATACAATGCAAGAGTCCCTGACTCACCCATAAATCACCATCCATTTGGCTAAGCCCTCTTGAACCTGCTCAGATGATGGAGAGGAAGCCAGGCACAGGATGCAAACGACCACAAAAAGCTCAGCAAAGCTCCAGCAGGTAACTTCTTGTCCTCTTGCAGATTATTAATTGCATGGGGGAGGGAAACAAAATGACTATCTCCTTCCCTATTTCCTGTTCTGAATTGGTAATTCATTCTCTCTTAATTAGTAAGCTCTGCCCTGCAATAGCCTGGATGAATGCTGATGATTAAAGGCTAGGTATTTACTCTATGTGCTCCAAATGAAATCTGACCTCAGCTCTTTGAGGGGGGCAGAAGGTTGGGGGTTGGGTTGGTTGGTTATTTTGGGTTTGGTTTTGTGTGTGCATGTGTTTTTTGTTTGTTGGTGTCAAGGGTTAGGCCTGGGCTAACCACCAAGCCAAGGACAGAGATTCTCTAGTATCCCCTTTGCCCCTACTCCAGGGAGGAAAAGGGCAAATTAATAGAGAGAGAGACTTGAGGAGTGGAAATGAAACTTAAACTAGTGAAAACAACAAGAAAATGAAGTATATATATCTATATATATATATATATATATATACACAAAACCAAGAGCAGAACCAAACCCCCTTGCTGGTAACTCCCTCCCCACTGATGCTGGAGCAGGAGAACTTCAGCCAGGACTCAGGAGCTGCATCCTGGAACTCAGGAACTCTTGGATGGAGATGGAAAGTAGAACAGAAAGAATCCTGGAGGAACAGAGCTGGGCTGCTGAGCTTCACAAAGCTCAGGTGCTCAACCTTCCAACCAGGTAAAGACCTAGTCCTCTCCTTATATACTAGTTGTTAAGTAGCTTACTTAAGGTGCTAATTAGCTGAATTAAACCCCTGCTTTGCTTAAGTCTTAGGCCTCATGCAAAAGAGCCCAAGGCCCATGCTGGATATCAAAGTCTCAAGGATTGAATATGACCTGGATATGGCACGGAAGAGTTTATTGTGACTCCAACTAGGACAGTTGGATTTTGTGTGGGTTTTTTTGGTTGTTGTTGGTTTGGCTTTTGGTGGGTTTTTTGTTGTGTTTCCTTTCTCCTTGGAATAAGGAACACTAAGGAGCCACTTTTGGTCCTGGCCCCAGCACAGGAGTTGGTCCTTAACTAGGCAAATGCTTCCCCAAATTAGTCTGGAGGTAGTGTACATAATGCAGCAAAGCAATTGGTTGTGACATGTGGGCTCCTGCCTGCATAACAATGACTTGGAGCCCTGTGCCTAGTGGTGTGCCTNGCTGAGAGAGCTGGGTCTCTTCAGCCTGGACAAGAGGAGACTGAGAGGAGACCTCAGCAATGCTTAGAAATATGGGAAGGGTGAGTGTGAGGAGGAGAGAGCCAGGCTCTGCTCCATGGCATCCAATGGTAGGACAAGAGGCAATGGGAGCAAGTTGAATCACAGGAGGTTTAGTATTAAGCTGAGGAGGAACTTGTTTGCAGTGCAGGTGCCAGAGCACTGGCCCAGGCTGCCCAGGAGCCTGTGGAGTCTCCTTGTCTGGAGCCATTGCAGAGCTGCCTGGACACATTGCTGTGTGATCTGAGAGGTCATTTCCAGCCATGAATGTTCTGTGATTCTGTGCTGCCACTTAGGTGTGAATCCACCCCTCACCTGGTCCAGCACCTAAACTGGTACCTCCTGGAGTTAAGATTTCCATGCTGCAGACAGGCAAGGAATACACACAGGAAACTTTGGCTTGGAAAGGAGTGTGCTGAGAGCTCTCTCCTCTTACCAAAAGCAGCACTAGATGTGGAAAATCCCAGGTTTCCAGGCATTCTCTGTGGCACAGAACTAGCAGTGAGCATGCATTAATCATCTCACCCATCAGTAAGAAGATATTCTTGGAGGCAAGCTGGATGTCTACCTCATGGAGCAGCAGTACTCCTTGGCTGACTTAGTATCTCCTTCCTTCCTTCTTTCTTGGCTTTGATCCTCAGCCAGGGATCAAGCCTTGCAAAAGAGAAACTCAGCTCCAGTAATTTCCAAATACTCTCCCTTCCCCTCTTGATAGCATCCTGGTTAATTGCTGTGAGTGGACCAAACAAAGGCTGTGTGCCAGATGAGACAGCATGGTCAGCAGCAGCAGTGTGCCAAGCAGATCTAATTCAGAATCACACAATCATTCAGGTTGGAAGAGAGCTCTAAGCTCATCCAGTCCAAGCATCCCTAGCCCCCCCCAGGACACTAAGCCATGGCCCTAAGGAGAGCAGCTCAATGCTTCTGAAACCCCTCCAGGGATGGGCACTCCAGCACCTCCCTGGGCAGCCTGGGACAACACTCAACAAGCCTTGCAGCCAAGAAATTCCTCCTGACATCCAAGCTAAACCTCCCCTGGGGCAACTTGAGGCCATTTCCTCTTGTCCTCTCGCTGCTATCCTTGGAATCTCAATTCAAACCAGTACAGACCCAGCCAAAAAGCAGCACTGTTGAGATAAAGAACTCTTTTGCCATGCCTGGAGTCAAGTCATAATCCTTCAAGAGATTTTACCAGGGGACTGAAAGAACTAGAACCCAAATTTTCCTATGTCTATATCACACACTGAAAGCAGTAAAGCTTCCAAGTCTTTTATTAAGAAAACACAGCTAATGACTGCAAGAAAATGCTAATTTTATTTGCTGGCTCTCTCTCTCCATTCAACTTCACTGATCAGACAAGTAAATGAAGAAAGAGAGTGTGCTTACCCAGGACCTCACCTGGAGTTCTGTGTCCAGCTCTGGAGCCCCCAGGACAGGAAAGGATGGAGGGGCTGGAAGGTGTCCAGAGCAGGGCCATGAGGATGCTCAGAGGCTGGAGCACCTCTCCTCTGAGGACAGGCTGAGACAGTTGGTGTTGTTCAGTCTGGAGAAGAGAAGGCTCCCAGGAGACCTTCTTGTGGCCTTGCAGCATCTGCAGGGGCTCCAAGAGGGCTGGGGAAGGACTTGTTAGGCTGTCAGGGAGTGCTAGGACTAGGGGAATGGATCCAAAGTAGAGGAGGGCAGCTTGAGGTTGGCTGTTAGGCAGCAGTTGTTGGCCAGGAGGGTGCTGAGCCACTGTGCCAGGTTGCCCAGAGAGGTGGTGGCAGCCCCAGCCCTGGCAGTGTTGCAGGCCAGGCTGGCTGGGGCTGGGAGCAAGCTGCTCTAGTGCCAGGTGTCCCTGCCCATGGCAGGCACAGGGCTTGGGATAGAGGAGATGGAAGCTCCCTGTCAACCCTGACAAATCTGTGGGTCTATGGTCCATTTGTTAGCCATGTTCCAAAAAAAAAAAAACCCCAAAATCAATACTTGCCACAACTGAGTATCTTCTGGAGATAGAATTTTCTTTGTCATGTTGGGCTGAAAGCATCAGGGAATAATTCACCCTCCACTGCTATCTTTCACACAACCTTGCAGCTTCACAGGCTGTTGTTAAGAGGAGCTGAAAATAGTCTGTTATCAGTCCTGACCCTCAGTGTTACAGCTCCAACAGATGCACTATCTGTGATCCTTCTGACAAGGAGACAAAACAAACAGCCCAGTCACTTTGGAAAGGACATATACATACTGGATACACACAGATCTAACAGCTACTCACTCCAGAGCTTGCACCATAAGCAGTGGAAAGGTCAAATCAGCAACACAACTGCTGTCCCAACCTTTTTATGAACTAGGGATGGGACAGAGTCACTCAGTACAAAATCAATTTGGATCTGCAGGGGCTCCAAGAGGGCTGGGGAAGGACTTGTTAGGCTGTCAGGGAGTGCTAGGNAGGTGTCCCTGCCCATGGCAGGCACAGGGCTTGGGGCTAGAGGAGCTGCAAGGTCCATGCCAACCCTGACAAGTCTCTGAGTCTATGATTTTCTGCTTTCTGAAGTTCTTGGATGATTGCATCTGGTTTGAATGACAGAGTTCAGAACAGTCAAGCTGCAGGTTAAAGCAGCTGGAATTAGTGTGATTTGAGTCTAGAGGTCAATACTCAAAGAAGCCAGGCTTAGTGATGTGTGATGTTCCTCAGGGAAATCTCAAAAGCACAGACTAAAAATATTAATCAGGAAAACTCATTTGGCAGTGGCACCTCCTTTGAGTCAAACACCCTGCTCTTACTTCTGCAGTGCCAAGAGACTTCTCTCTTCATATAATGACAGAGTGTTAGGGGTTGAAATGGTCCTCTGGAGATCATCTAGTCCAGGAGAACCTAGAGCAGCTTGCCCAGGGTGTGTCCAGCTGGCTTTGGAATAGCTCCAGACATGGAGACTCCAGCAGCTCCCTGGGCAGCCTGGGCCAGTGCTCCAGCACCCTCAAAGCAAAAGAAGCTCCTCCTTCAGTCACAAACACATCCTCTCTGATTTAGTTCCTGGGTTTCATCTCATGAAAGAATGTGTCAGCTCTAAGTGTCAGCCTGAGCTGCACTCAGAGGCTACACCTTACACCCACCAATCTTCAGTCTTCAGTCCAACCAACAGGATTTTCTGTCCAGTAACAGGAAAACACACATAGAGAGACAGACTTCCTTCTCTCAGCCATTACATGGAGTTGCAGGGCTGTAGGATTGACCCAGATCCTTCATACCCAAGCTAAACCCAGTTAATTCTCTCCTGCTCTAGGCACCGCAGATGTGAGGTTAGACTTTGCCATGTCAGCACTTCACTTGCAAGCATCATGGAGAAATACTCTTTGATTCCCCAATGGACAATTTAGGCTTCTATCCAACAAAAAAAACACCCAGAGGATGTGCTTCTACTCCAGTTATTAAATCCCTTCACTCTCTATAAGAAGGTCAGCCAAAGAGTCAACAGAACCCAACAAGGGTTGGGTCACTGTTGACCACAGAGGTGAAGGGAAGTCCAGAGCATGGAGATGTGCAGTGAGAATTACTGAATCACAGAATTATTAAGGTTGGAAGAGAGCTCTAAGCTCATTAAGCCCAAGCATCCCTATCCCCCCAGGATACTAACCCATGGCCCTAAGGAGAGCAGCTCAATGCTTCTGAAACCCCTCCAGGGATGGGCACTCCAGCACCTCCCTGGGCAGCCTGGGACAACACTCAACAAGCCTTGCAGCCAAGAAATTCCTCCTGGCATCCAATCTAAAGCTCCCCTGCTTTCCCTCCTCCAGGTCTGTTGCTGCTGTAGGTGTTGAGTTGAGTTTGCTCCTGCAGCAGTGACAGCTCCTGTGCCTGCCTCTTGTTTTGACAGCCCCACAAGCCCTCCCTAGCCTCCCATTTTCTCTCTCGCACTTAGCGTGTCGCGCTAATGCAATGTTGTCTCCACAGGCTTGTGCCTTCAGTGGGGAAACAATTGCAGGAGCAATTCCACATGCCAGGCTAGGAAATAGGGAATGATTGGTAGAGGATATGAGGAGAGAGCTAACTGTGGGGCAGTGCACAGCAGTCCCTTCCAGCTGCAGAAGGGGTAGGATGCTGCTAATGCAATGGAATAACTTTTAACGCAATAGGAGTTCCTCAAGCACTTGACATTGATGGATGCTCTATGAGGATGTGAAGGCACCTGTAGCTCTGACTGCATGATGCCAGCCAGAAGACTATTTTGGTGCTCTGTTGTTTACAGCCTGAAGAAACAAATCCTGCCAGAGTGAAGAAACAAATCCAAGCAGAGTGAAGAAACACTGAGAAAACAGAGAAGCTAACCCAAATTGGTTCTCTTGCTATTGTACTCTTCCTCTAAAATAGAGGATGGGCAGACAGATGGGAGTTGGGAGCAAAATCCATATGTTTCCTTGAAAAAAAAAAGCTCCTTGGAAACTCCCTGAACTGTATATTTGTGGAATTAATCAGCTGAGTGGCAAACATGACACCTCTGTGATGTGCACAAGCAGTGCTGCTATAGCTAACACTGAATTGTTCCATAACAAACTGATCAGTCGAATATTCCTAGCTGGGGAAAAAAAAATCACTATGGGGTGAATCATACTGAGAAATTTTCTATCTGGAGTCAAACATGGCAATGTTTATAAATATGTTGAGTGTGAGGAGGAGAGAGCCAGGCTCTGCTCCATGGCATCCAATGGTAGGACAAGAGGGAATGGGAGCAAGCTGGAGCACAGGAGGTTTAGTACTAACACGAGGAGAAACTTGTTTGCAGTTCAGGTGCCAGAGCACTGGCCCAGGCTGCCCAGGAGCCTGTGGAGTCTCCTTGTCTGGAGCCATTGCAGAGCTGCCTGGACACATTGCTGTGTGAGCTGGTCTAGGTGCTCCTGCTCTGGCAGGGGGGTTGCACTACACGATCTTTCTAGGGCCCTTCCAACCCCTAACATTCTGTGATTCTGTGATGGTAGCACTAACAAAGAATGTATTTACTACTGAGCTAAAAACTGATAGGAGAAGAAGGAGAGAAAAAAACATTCCTGATCTGTGCACAATTTAAACTATTTATTCCTCTTTAGAGAATCACATAATGATTGAGGTTGGAAGAGAGCTCTAAGCTCATCCAGTNATTCCAAACAATCTGCAGGCAGCACAAGCAAAGCTTGGAGAGAGAGAATTACTGGTCACGGTCAGCAATGCTTAAAAAAAAAAGAGATCTATCTCTATTACTATAGCAAATTTGTCAATAACCAGATATCCTTCACTAAGGGAATGTTCACAGCAAAACTCTGAGAGCTCCCAGCAAACAGATGTTGCTACCATTAAGAGAGAAATGACAAAATAATAGGTTGGGAATTATTTTCCCCCCTTCCAATTGAGATTCTGTTACTCAAGGGCATCTAAAGCAAACTATTTCTGTAGTTCTACTGTAAAGCTCTTAGGGATAAGTTAATGGTGGTGAACCACAGAAGGTGCCTGGTCCTAGATTTAACCTGCATGTTCTACACTTTAGAGTCCATCATGTGTATTTTAAGCCCTGAGTTTCACAGTAGGTGTTAGCATGCTCAACTTTGCCAGACTTCATAGATCTGTGAGAGCAACCCTGTCTGCAAGCACTAAGCCTTTGGTCTGTGCTCAATCCCACCCCCAGAGACTGCTGAGGATGGGGAAATCTAAATCCACTCCTGTTAGGCAGAGACCCTCAGCAGCTTTGATCAGGACTGGTAACACACTAAAAGCTTTTCCATAATGAGAAGTTCAGCACAAAGCTTTCCTGTGTGCTCTTTGCCCTTCCCCTGCAAAGCCAGCACTGCTCAGGGTACCTGGATGGCAAATAAAACACTGGGCAAAGTGATGCTGAAGTCTCTTCCAGCAAGCAGCACCATGAAATCCCAGCTCCTCTTCTCCTGAGCTTGGCCTCACTTAGGAATCACTGCAGTGATCAGTAGACAGACTTGTTGGCTGCTAAGATAAAAGGTGCTTTCTGTGATAAAGATTTTATTAGAATATATGAAGATTAAATAGTCTGTTGACAGATGGGTAGAATTTTTTTCCTCCAGCTTCTCTCCTAAGGCTAATTTCCTGCTAATTTCCTCCCCACAGAAATTGTCTGTTATTTCCACTTCAGAAGCACCTTTGGCTGCCACCTGCTTTAGGCAATTGGAGAGAAAATGAGTCAAGAGTAACAAGCCACTGCTGAGATGCTGTTATCCAGAGCCAGGTAGGTAGTTAACAGCAGATAAAGATGTGGGTAAAAATAAGCTAGTGGAGTTGATTGCTTTTACACTTTGAAAACATCACAAAATAATGGAGAGCCATACTTGTCCTGAGGCTTTAACAGTGTAGAATCACAGAATTAGGAAGGTTGGAAGAGAGCTCTAAGCTCATCCAGTGCAAGCATCCCTAGCCCCCCCCAGGACACTAACCCATGGCCCTAAGGAGAGCAGCTCAATGCTTCTGAAAGCCCTCCAGGGATGGGCACTCCAGCACCTCCCTGGGCAGCCTGGGCCAACACTCAACAAGCTGGCAGAAGGACAGAGCCCAGAGAGTTGTGGTCAGTGGAGCAGAGTCTAACTGGAGACCTGTGCCTAGTGGTGTGCCCCAGGGGTCAGTGCTGGGGCCAGGACTGTGCAATAGATTCATCAGTGATCTGGATGAAGGGGGAGAGTGTTGCCTCAGCAAGTTTGCAGATGAACCCAAGCTTGGAGCAGTGGCTGGCACACCAGGAGCTGTGCTGCCATCCAGAGTGACCTGGACAGGCTAGAGACATGGGCAGGGAGAGACTGAATGCAATTTAACAAGGGGAAGTGTAAAGTACTGCATGTGGGAAAGAACAAGCCCATGGATCAGTCCAGATGGGAACTGATGTGTTGGAGAAGAGCCCTGGGGAAAAAGCTCTCAGAGTGCTGGTGGCTAGGAGGATGCCCATGAGGCAGCAATGTGCCCTTGTGGCCAAGAGGCCAATGGCATCCTAGGATGCATNAATCTCTACTGTGATACTAACCCATGGCCCTAAGGTCCACATCTAGATGTCTTTAGCTGATCCTGGGCAGGACACAGCTTAGTGATGGTGTGGAGAACAGCTTTCACATGCTACTTCCACTGCTTTGTTGGGTAAATTGAATTAATAGCATCATTCCTGGCTGCCTGGTATCTGTAACTGAGGAAATATTCTCCCCTGATTAAATCCAGAACAATTCACTGCAACTAGAGGTTTGAAAGGCAGCTCATTATAGCTGCCAGCATTGTCAGCTGGCTCTAGGACTGTACTTCCAGCTCTGAGGAGACAGCATTCCTAGCATCCCAGCCCACAACTGGGCCATGCTTTTCCTCAAGAGAATATTGATCTAGTTAAGGTTAGATTTCCAGCTTAAAACTGGAGCCCTTGTAACATGGAAAAGTGACATTTCCTCTCCCTTTACCAGGGAGAGGGCTTGGATCCACCTTTTCCTTCAAGGATTATCAGGGTTAGCCTGAAAAGTAGAGTTTAGCAGACTCATAGTCATACTCTATTATAATCTATTATATTGCACTGCATTATACTGAATTATATTGCATTATATTTCATTATATTGCATTTTATTCTATTATATTCCATGATATTGTATAATATATTCCATTTTCTTCTATTACCTTCCTTTATATTGTATATTATATTGCATTATATTTCATTACATTGCATTCTATTCTATTATAGTCCATTTTATTCTATTATATTCCATTGTATCATGTAATATATTCCATTTTATTCTATTACCTTCCATTATATTGTACATTATATTGCATTACATTGCATTTTATTCTATTATAGTCCATTTTATTCTATTATATTCCATTGTATCATGTATTATATTGCATTACATTGCATTTTATTCTATTATATTCCATTATATTGTATATTATATTGCATTATATTCCATTATATTGCATTATAATCTATTATATTGCATTACATTGCATTTTATTCTATTATATTCTAAGATATTGTATATTATATTGCATTATATTGTATTATATTCCATTACGTTCCATTTTATTCTATTATATTCCATTATCTTGTATATTATATTCCATTATATTCCATTATATTCTATTATATTCCATTGTATTCCATTTTATTCTATTATATTCTAAGATACTGTGTATTATATTGCATTATATTGTATTATATTGCATTATATTCCATTTTATTCTATTATATTTCATTATCTTGTATATTATATTCCATTATCTTGCATTTTATTCTATTATATTCCATTATATTGCAGTTTATTCTATTATATTCCATTATATTGCAGTTTATTCTATTATATTCCATTATATTGCATTGTATTCTATTATATTCCATTATATTGTATATTATATTGCATTATATTGCATTGCATTGCATTGCATTCTATTACATTCCATTATATTCTATTATATTGCATTATGTTGTTTTATTTTGCATTTTATTCTATTATATTCCATTATATTCTATTATATTGTGTATTATATTGTATTATNTATTGCATTATATTGCATTGCATTGCATTGCATTGCATTCTATTACATTCCATTATATTCTATTATATTGCATTATATTGTATATTATATTGCATTATATTGTTTTATTTTGCATTACATTGCATTTTATTCTATTACATTCCATTATATTCTATTATATTGCATTATATTCTATTATATAGCATTGTATTGTATTGTATTATATAGCATTGGATTCTATTGTATTGTATAGCATTGGATTCTATTGTATTGTATAGCATTGGATTGTATTCTATTGTAATATATGGCCTTGGATTCTATTCTATTGCAATGTATTACATTATATGATAACATTTGCACGAGTAAGAAGGTCACAACAAGCAGGGACTCTTTTAATCCTCCTCGCTTTTGTGCTGGAGTGGTTTGATCACCGTAAGGGGATTCCCAAGCAAGGTCTGAATGCCATATGGGCCAACACAAACATCAATCTAGTTTGCTTGCTCTCTCCCTCTCTCCCTCCCTCCCCCATCTGCCCACTGGATTTGTCAGGTTCCCAAAAGCCTCAGAGCAGAGCTGAGGTCAAAGAAGGTGCAGGATGGAATTGTTTCACTCCCACATTCCCATGGATTACCCCAAATGGGGAGATTAGAGTTGGGCAAGCAGCTGGAAATCTCTCCCCCTGCTTCCATCTCCTGGGGTGGGGGGGGAGGAAGGGGAGGCATCTATAGAAATCCTGGTGCCATCAGCAGGCTTTAGGGGAACTTCTAACCTAGCTGAGGCATCTATAGAAATCCTGGTACCATCAGCAGGCTTTAGGGGAGCTTCTAACCTAGCTGAGGCATCTATAGAAATCCTGGTGCCATCAGCAGGCTTTAGGGGAGCTTCTAACCTAGCTGAGGCATCTATAGAAATCCTGGGACCATCAGCAGGCTTTAGGGGAGCTTCTAACCTAGCTGAGGCATCTATAGAAATCCTGGTGCCATCAGCAGGCTTTAGGGTTACTTCTAACCTAGCTGAGGCATCTATAGAAATCCTGGTGCCATCAGCAGGCTTTAGGGTTGCTTCTAACCTAGCTGAGGCATCTATAGAAATCCTGGGACCATCAGCAGGCTTTAGGGGAGCTTCTAACCTAGCTGAGGCATCTACAGAAATCCTGGGACCATCAGCAGGCTTTAGGGGAGCTTCTAACCTAGCTGGGCTTAAACTTCAGCCTGGGTTTTATCTCTTTGGGAAGAGCCTGTATCCTCAGGTGGAAGAAGGCAGAAGTGGCTTGAAGAAGATCTCTGGGCTCCATCTAGGGTTAACAAGTGAAATATTTCAGTTTGAGAGGAGGCTAAACTGGCTTACCTAAAGGTTTCTTCTGGCTTTAAGTACAAAACCACAGAGAAATCTGGAGGAGACAGCTAGTTACCTGGCTCAGGGTTGTAAGCCTGAGCACCAGGCTACTGAAGGAACAGTTTCAAAAGCCTAGCTCATGAAAGGAGAGGTTGGAAACACAACAAGGTGTGAAAGGGCTCTCATTTTCACCACTGCCACCTAAATCCTGGCCTCAGGCATGCTGCAGATTCCCACTTGCTGCCTGTCAATTGTGTGGCAGCAAGAGCAAGTTCCCCAGGTTTAGGTGAGAGCAGAATCTTGCTGCAAGCTCTTTCAGCTCTAGGACTGCTAGGATCAGATTCTACTGAACCTGAGCTATTTTTTTCCTCTAAAAACCAATCCTTTAGGCATATCCATCTAGCATTTCAGTGTGTAGGAAGCCAGGGCTTTATTATTGTCCTCTGTTGTTTCTGTGCTAGGTGGAATGAGCACAAAATGCTGGGAAAGGCACCCAGGAGCACGGATTTGAGATCTCTGGGGCACAGGGACAGGCAGGGACACTAAGTCCAAAGAATATTCAGGACAACAAGCAGGAAAACTCACTCAGGTCTCTTGCTCTCCATGTCTGGTGAGAAAAGACAGTGTGGCTACACTTAGCTGAGTGGGATGCAAATACTTACAAGCCAGAAGGTAGCACTGAGGGAGAAAGTGAGACTAATTCTCCCAGACATGGGTACAACCTTCCTTAAATGACAATCTAACCCACAAGCAGCCTTACAGAATTCCCTTATTAGCTTTGAACAACTACTCTCTATCAAGAAGCCCACAGAATACCTTGCACTTTTGTTCTCTCAGCCCAGCAAAGCAAGCCAGTGACACTCTGCCATTTGTTCATTTACAGCAAATATTAACAGGGGAGACAATTTTCTGCCTGACACAGTCGTTTGCATTTTTTTTTTTAACCAAGACAAATGCTTTGAACAGCAAAGAATAATTAAATCATTCCCCATTCCAGAAGAAGCCTGGCAGGCCTCAGCCTGTGTTTTCCCTCCTTTTGTTAATCACCTAATGATTTTCTGCTGGTTTAAAGATTCCCTCCCCATCCCAAATGGATTAGCTGAGGTGGAATGTGCACAGCAGAGGAACTCACCACAGAGACACCAACTCCCTCAATCACCCAACGACTGCCTGCTGCTGCTGGGAATGTTTGCTCACCCTGGGTGAGAGAAAGCAGAACCAGCAGGGCCAAAGCCACAGAAGCATGAAGGTTGGAAGAGACTTCCAAGCTCAGCAAGTGCAAGCATCCCTAGCCCCCCCAGGACACTAACCCATGGCCCTAAGGAGAGCAGCTCAATGCTTCTGAAACCCCTCCAGGGATGGGCACTCCAGCACCTCCCTGGGCAGCCTGGCACAACACTCAACAAGCCTTGCAGCCAAGAAATTCCTCCTGACATCCAATCTAAACCACCCCTGGGGCAACTTGAGGCTATTGCCTCTTGTCCTGTCCCTGCTAACCCTGCACAAGAGCCCTACCCCCATGGCACTGCAAGCTCCTTGCAGGGAGTTGCAGAGAGAGCTAAGGTCTGCCCTGAGCCTCCTCTTGTCCACACTAAGCAAGCCCAGTGCCCTCAGCTGCTCCTCAGCACACTTGTGCTCCAGAGCCCTCCCCAGCCTCCTTGCCCTTCTCTGCACACACTCCAATGCCTCTGGCTCCTGCTTGGCCTGAGGGGCCCAAAGCTGAGCCCAGCACTCTAGGGGTGGCCTCCCCAGTGCTGAGCACAGCACGAGGAGCACTGCTCTGCTCCTGCTGCTCACACTAGCTTTGCTCCAGGCCAAGATGCTCTTAGCTTTCTTGGCCACCTGGGCACTCTGCTGCCTCAGCTTCAGTCACTAGCACCCAGCACCCCAGCTCCTTCTGGGCCAGGCAGATCATCTACCTCTCACCCCTATGCCACTAAACCAAGTCAACTAATCTGGCACCAAAAGAGAGAAGAAAGCTTAGCTTTGCAAATCAACTCTGTGAAGGAAAACACCTCTGAGTTTACTCAGGATATTCTCTCTCTTCAGAACAAAAGCTTCCAATCAGCTGTAACATGCATTTGATCAGGAGATACAGAAAAGACTCTCTCCAGACTTACTCTGATATATGAAAGCAATTCAGCTCTGATACACCAGGGTCATAAAGCAGTGAGGAGCTGTCAGTCTCACTAGTCTAACGCTTTAGGTGAGCAATGAGTAGCTGCTCTCTTTGTAAAGGCTATGGTCTATATTTCACTTCAAGTGGAGTGTGAGAAGAATTTTACCTACATGATTCACAGATCATGCCTCTTACTCTTTGTTTTGCTCAAAACCAGGGGAGCATCAGGCAAATACAAACCTGACAGAGAAGTGTTTGATGCTTTGTGTACTGCATGGACCTGGGAAAAGTTGGTATCAACTGGCACTGAAACATAACAATGTCTAGGGACAAAGCCATCTCAAGCCTCCCCTGCAGCTGTCTAGAAGTTCTGACAGGCACATGTTAAAATTTAGTCATTTTTTTCCCCAGTACTGCCTTCACTAAGCAATTCTGAGCTCTCTCTTGGCTACTTCACAGCCATGAAACACTAGTTAGATGAGCCTCAGGAACATTAGGGAGCCAGGCTGTCCAGAAGGAATCCCTTTTCTTCAGCTGGATCTCAGAAGCAAGTCAAGTTGGACAAGTTTCAAGTATCTGTGGAGCAAACACATCCCAGATCAAGAAGCTTCCTTGGCATTACTGGAGCTGGAGACTGGGCTATGCCTGAGAGGGGATGAGTGGGAGGCTTCTGGGCATAAGTAAGAGTGTCTGAGAACAACTCACAGTATCACAGAATGTTAGGGGTTGGNGGGCTTTTTATTAATGCTCTGAGATGCAGCTGAGCAGCCCAGTTCAGTGCATGGTGCCTGCTATGATGCCACCAGCCCCAGCCCATCAAGACTGCATCCTCATTGCTAGCACCTTCATGTTCACAGCATCCCATACTGTCATGGGTTGGAAGGGACCTCTGGAGATCATCTAGTCCAGGAGAACCTAGAGCAGCTTGCCCAGGATGTGTCCAGCTGGCTTTGGAATAGCTCCAGACATGGAGACTCCAGCAGCTCCCTGGGCAGCCTGGGCCAGTGCTCCAGCACCCTCAGAGCAAACAAGTTCCTTCTCCTGTTCAGATGATCTTGCTGGCTGCTAGTTTGTGCCCATTACCTCTAGCTCCTCCTTTTAGACTCTGATTGTGCCCAGCCTGACCTCAGTGCCCTCCCAAAGTGGTAGTTAAGTTCCCAGCTGTGAATCTTTAGGGTGCAGTGTGGTCTGATAGCAGCCTGGAGAACACCAAGCTCTCACATTCCTGCAGAGGAGCTCCCTTGGCATCCTAATGAAGTGCTGCTCTGGTTTGCAAACAGGAAAACTTGATAAACTAAATGAATTTCTCAAGGTCACAGAAGGAGTCAACAGCAATTTCAAGACAGAAGCCTACTGACTGACACCTTAATAGCAGTTTGACCATTAATTTGCTCTTTGACTCACTCACAGCAAGGTTGGGGCTTCCCAAAAAAATCAAATGACTCCATTTTTGTTTCACTTTGCATTGGTAGCAAGAGGAACACAGATATGGGATAAGAGCTAAGCCACTCTGTGAGGAGTAAATTCAAGTTTCCTTAATGATAAAAAACTGAGTTTTAAAAGCATGAGGTAAATGTCAATAGACTAAATGTTTAAACCAATGGGTTGGGGTTATTTATTGGAGAGGGAGGAAAGGGTTAATATGACAAGTTGTCAACAGCTGAAAATGATATTACTGAACAGAAAGGATTTACACCCAGCATAACTATAACCTTCTCTGCCCACACACCTCCAGAAGCATCATTACTTTATTCTGCTCTTAAAATGACAATAAAAAAAAAGAAGAAGAAAAACCAATCCTCTGCCCCAAGAGATAATGCAATTTATTAGTATTTCAGTGCTGAGTGCACTTGTCAAATATTTAATCATCCCATTCCTTACATTAAGAACTGCAGAGGGAGTCTGCCACTGGGGAATAGTCACAAGCCACAGGAGTGGGAGTGTTTTTGGAGGCTACTGATCAAGAAGGAATGGAGATATCAGTGGCAAAGATGGTGCTGCTGCTGTTGTGTGCTGGGGAAAACAGTAGAGGTGACAGGGGAATAGAGTCTGTGAGAAGAGCAGGGCTCAGCCTTGCCTTGGTTTGCTAAGAGCTGGTTAGCAAGGATTTGCACAGCAGGAACCAGGAATGCCTTTGCATCCAGGAATAATCACAGAATTGCAGGTTTTGAGAGGACCTTGCAGCTCCTCTATCCCAAGCCCTGTGCCTGCCATGGGCAGGGACACCTGGCTCTAGAGCAGCTTGCTCCCAGCCCCAGCCAGCCTGGCCTGCAACACTGCCAGGGNGTCTCTTCCAGCTGGAACTGTTCTAGGATTCTATGATTCTATAAGAAGGTCTCCTGGGAGCCTTCTCTTCTCCAGCCTGAACAATGCCAACTGTCCCAGCCTGTCCTCAGAGCAGAGGTGCTCCAGCCTCTGAGCATCCTCATGGCCCTGCTCTGGACACCTTGCAGCCCCTCCAGATCTAAAAGATGTCCTGGAAAGAGGCAGGCAAGGAGCAATCTGTTTGGTGATGCTGCCCTGTTTGGAGATATTCCAGGGAAGTCATGAGTTTCCTTAAATGAGGGAGACAAAGCTGGAAACTCAAAGCTGCTCAGAGACCTGTTGGAAAAGCTGGAGGGCTGGCACTGAAGAACAGGGTGAGGTGCTGGAGGCTGGAACTGAGGTGATAGGATCACAGCATAGAAGGCAAAGGGTGTAACCCCACTGCTGCATTTCCCTTTGGCTAATCACAACAGCATGAGCTGACAGAGGGGAACAGAACTGAGGATAACTCTGAATTTAAGAGAGCTGACACAACTGCTTTAACTTTGCACCATCATCTCTTTCTTCTTTCCTACTTAATTCCTCTTTTTCTTATTGCTTCCCAGCAGCTGCCTCTTTGCTCAGTTAGCTTAGATGCTAACACCTGCCCTGCTTATCCAGCAGTTACCTTTCCTCAGGGCCTCAGCTTCCCTCTCTACATCAGGATCTAGAGATATTCTATGGGCAGCTCAGAAAGCTGACTCCTTGACCCAAAACAGCTACAGTCAAGACACAAGACATGAATCAGGAGGTAAAATAACAGCCTAGAGAAGAGAGGAAAACACAGAGCAGGCAGTGTGAGAGCTGCAAGGCTGCTCTTTCACATTTAATTTTCCTCTAACAGGGGAACAAGAAAACATGAGCTCCTTTCAGCAGAACAAAACAAGAGATGTGTAGTGCTTGCAGCACTTGTAGACTAAAGGTTTTCAATGTTTCTGAGGAGGAGTAACACCCCAAGCACATCTCCACACATTTCAGTGGTGGAGACACCACCTCCTGAGAGTCACAAAGCACATGGAAAGCTGAGCAATGCTCACACTGATTCCTCTGCAGCAAAGAAAACTGTGAACAAAGCTGTGCTGCTCCTAAACTTCTTCCCATTCCAGCAGGAATCCTAATTATCAGCCCCCCCATTCTCCACTGGCAAATGGGAAGAGTCAATGCTATGACACAGGTAAGGATAGATCTGGAATTCACAGGGAAAAAAACCCCAACAATTAATATTTGCTTCACAGGACATGTAAAGAATTCATCACCAGGGCAAGAAAATAACATTCTGTCCCTCTTCTCATTGACTGCTAATCCAAGAAACAACCTTAGCTCCCTGTGTTATTCCTCTCATGACCTGAGAGAGGAACCACAATGGCATTTTGGCAATATACTACCAATCAAGAGAAGAACCTTGCTACCTTGTGTTAAAAACCCCAACTCCTTACACTGAGTGGAAAGGACAAGGGGCAATGGTTTTAAATTGGAGATGAGGAGATTTAGACTGGATATTAGGAAAAAGTTGCTCCCCAGGAGGCTGGTGGAACACTGGAGCAGGTTGCCCAGGGAGGTGGTTGAGTTCCCATCCCTGGAGGCATTCCAGGTGAGGCTTGCCAGGGCTCTGGGCAAGCTGCTCTAGTTGGGGATGTCCCTGGCCACTGCAGGGGGGTTGGACTAGATGAGCTCCAGAGGTCCCTTCCAACCCAAACCATGCTAGGATTCTGTTCTAAGGCCAGGAGAGAGGCATCATTGTGATCACATAGAATTGGCAAGTGGAGAGAATTCCATGAAAGAGAAGGCTCAGATGTGAGATTCCAGGCAGCAATGCCTCTAAGGAGCTTAGTGCTGCTTTCACTAGTGCTTTGACACCAAAAGATGGGAACTATCATTCCTACTTCCCCTTGTTCTGCCCTCTAGGTTCTCTACCAGGACTCAATAGCAGGCAGAGAACAAGAGGCAATGGCCTCAAGTTGCCCCAGGGAAGTTTAGATTGGCTGTCAGGAGGAATTTCTTCGCTGTTGAGTGTTGTCCCAGGCTGCCCAGGGAGGTGCTGGAGTGCCCATCCCTGCAGGGGTTTCAGAAGCATTGAGCTGCTCTCCTTAGGGCCATGGGTTAGTGTCCTGGGG
>VWZO01014887.1:3272-23679 GCA_013396975.1 Bucco capensis
CACTGCGCTGCCCACACTTCGTACTACGCATGCGTCTACGAAAATTGCCGAGCGTAGCCGAGCTGCCGAAATGCCCCGAGTGGAGCCGCGAATAGAGGGGGAAGTAACATGTTGAGAATCAACATTCCGAAACATTGAACGACAAATTCAGGAGCAAGATCCTGCTCTCTTCCCTGCACAGCAAGTCGCTCCCCCTCCCGCTGGAGATGTCTCTACGCACTGCGCATGNTGTAGAGCTACAACTATATTTGTGGTGATGTTGCATATTTAAGACAACATTACATAATGCTTCCAACACAGAGTTTTTGGCATCCTCCCCTGCAGTGGGGCCAGGCCCTGTGCAGCCCCTCTTGCCTCGCATCCCCCCACAGCCCCAGAGCACACCCAAGGGATTGGGCACAGGAGGAGTGGGCTAGGGTGCCAGCAGGTACCTGCCCTCACCCACCGAAGTCTCCATACCCTCCATTTTACAACATGCCTCTTGGAGCACCAACATCCTTTGGGAAGCCCAGAGCTTTGGAAAAAGGTGAAAGATGGCACAGATTTTTGGAGCCACCAAAACCCAACTGGCCACAGCTCCAAGCCACTAGCTCCTGCTGACCCTGCTTTGATGATCTTCAGATCATCTCCAGCAGCACCCCTGGCCCAGCCCTGCACAGCCTCTTCCTAGGCTGCAGGCAAGATCTGAAGCAACTTCCCAGAATGAAAACCAAATCCAGATTATCTCCATGCAGAGACTGGTCTTCGAGAAAGAATGACAAAGGACAGTGGGGAAGGGTTCCTGGAGGAAATGGTGCCTCTTACCTCCAGAGGAGGGGGAAGCAGAAACAGCAGAGTGGATGGAGCTGGCAGAGACTGGAGTGGAGACCTCATCTCACGTCTTTGTTCTTTGGCCAAGGAAGCACTGCAATCTCAAGAACTTCTGCTGACTCAGGACAAAACGTTGGGCAAAGGGGCCATGGCACAGGGCAGCCAACTGGGCATGGCAAACAGCTGTCTCATCCACAGCAGGACACCAGGCCTGTGATGGCTTTTTGGCAGACGGTGGAGACATCCCTTTGCTGAGGTGGAGATGGAGGCAGCAGAGTCTACAGCAGCTCGCTAGACTTGACTCACAAACTGAATGCTCCCACGCTCACTGTTGTACAACACACACCAGCAGCTCCTAACACTTGGCACAGTTGGGCAGCTGCCTTAGGGGGCAGGCAGCACCCTACACCCGACCCTGCCTGAGAGCAGCACAGTGCAGCCTCCCAGCAGCCCCCAGCAGCAAATGGAGAAACAGCAAAGCAATAATACTAATTTAAAAAAAATAAAATAAATGTAAACGACCAGCAGCCTGTCCCATAGCACCAGGACACCCAAGACAACAAGGTACATTACCATTTGAGGGGAGATGGAGACACAAGGACCTCCTGGCCAGTGTGGGGTCTTGTCTCTATTGCACTTTGCATCATATATATTTTCATATATATGTATTTATAAAAATACAAACTAAAGGGCTGAGGTGGAGGGGATGAGATGCATGCCCTGGACCATCAGCAGCTCTATGCACACAGCAGGCTTTGACCCATTCTGCTTCTGCCTGTCCCTAGGGCCCCTTGCCAGCTATCCGGGGCTGGGGGAGAGGCCATCAGCAGCATATGGCCTGATCCTGCAGAGATCCAACCCACAGCTGGGCAGGGTTCCAAGTTGCTCCAGAACCTGCCCCTCCACCAGCCTTCACTCCCTTCCTCAACTCCCCTTCCAGAGGCTCCAGGGCCTGGAGTAACAAACGCACACCTCTTTCTGGGTCCCCATGTTGCTGGGCATCCCAGCACACTCTGCCCAGCCAATAATTGCCCAATCCTGGGAGAATGGGTCAAGACTGACTTCACACCTCCCCCTCCACACAAAATACCCTATGGGAGAAGGTTTTCCCCAGCCCAGAGGTTCCCATTCTCTCTTCCTTGAGTGAGTACAGTACAAAGGGCATGGGTGATATAGTCTGGAGACACCCCCACACCAGTGATGGAAGATGCTCCTCACTGCCAAGGCCACCACCCACCCTGGCTGCTCCTGCTACCTCAGCCGCCCATCAGGTTTGACAGGACCCAGTTCCGATTTGGGGTCCGGAGAGAGGGAGCTCCAGGAGGTTTGGCTGCAGGTCTGCAGGGAGGTGCAAGCAGAGGGGCTGCCCATGCAGACATCCGCCACAGACCAGAATGCACTGATGGCACCATCCACCCAGTCCTCCAGCTCCTTGCCCGTCAGCTGCGCCTTACGCATAGCATCCTCCTCCACCCCTGCAGAGTGCGGTAAGTTGAGGATCCCCCCCAGGCCCTGGAAGTTCTGCTCCATGTACTCGTTGCGGGGGGGACCACCATGCAGCCAGTTGCTGTCATCTGGGCAGGACAGGAAGAGAAGTGTGAGGGGATCAGCAGCGCTGCAACATCCCAGTATGCTGCCAGTCCCATAAGCCTCCCTCCTGACATGGCCTCAGCACCCTATCCCATTGCAATCTTAGCTCTCCTCCAGCCTGAGAAGAGAGGTGCTCCTGCAGGATGATCTAACTGACCTGCAAATGGGCCCTCCACAGCTGGTCAGTGGTTTAAGGACTCACGTAGGCAATGGGACACCAGTGGGAAGGACAGCTCCTGCCTCATCATCAGGCCAGGCCCAGGGCAAAGCACCTTGGCTGCCTCCAGGGAGACCTTCCCACCCACCCCCAAATTCCAGAGCATTCTCACCTTTCCTGAGAGGCTGTTTGTGATTGAAAGTCTGGGGCACTACCAAAAACTGGTTCTCCCCCAGAGGCTCCCAGAACTGGAGGAGACGGATGGTCCAAACACCGGGGCGCAGGGGATGACTGAGGGGGGGCTTGTACTGGGTGAACTCTGCCTCAGCATCCACTGTGATGTCATAGGAGGCAGCAATGATGTAGGTGGGGTCAATCCACACCACTGTGACTGTCAGGTTGGGGCCTCGTGACCACTTCTGCATGGCCACTGGCTCATCAAAAGGCCCCATCAAGCCTCCAAAATTGCGGAAGAGTCTTTCCTTGGGGTCCCACTCCGTGCCCACCTGGAGGGAGAGGAGGCACAAGCAGTGCGACACTTGGCATGGGGATGCTGTCAGCTCAAGTTTTGTGTTTCACCTCCATTAGTCAGGGAATGCATAAACTTTGAAGCCCAAAGTAATGCACACCCCACCTTCCCAGCTCCTCTGCCTGCAACAGGCCAGAACTAATCCAGCTGTGCAAAACCTCCTGTAGCTGCAGACGCTGAGCACCACAGCCTCAGCTCCCACCTGAAAGATCTCCTTCAGGCCCTTTCCCCACTCATTGATCAGCTCCACATCCCACGCAGAAGCCCAACTCCAGAAAAAAGGTTTGTTTTCTGACACGACAACAGCACTGTGTCCCTCCATCCCCAGAGCATGCAGGTGTGAGAGAGGAGGAAGGGAAGCATGGTGTGGGAGCAAAGTAGGTCTTGTGAGAGAAACTTTCCCCATTTACCTCAAGGTTTTGTAAGCGGTTTGCCTGCCCTCCACGACCTGACAGCTTCAGAGCTCCTTGGGGCATCATCCACATCTCGAGGAACTCTGCCTGCCCAGTTGCAGAATTCTGCACTTCCTGCATCACCAGGTAACCCTGGAAACGGTCGTCATAGAAATATAAGTGCACACTGGATGGGAAGCCCTGGGGCTCAAATCTAGAGAGAGACAGACAGACAGACAGAGAGATTGCACATCAGAGTATCAGCATCTTCCCAGCAAGAGATGCAGGCCACCACCTGGAGCCTGGCTTGAGCCCATAACAAAAAACCCACCTGCAGAGCTTGTCATCCTTCACTGCTGGTGTGGACACAGCTTTGTGGAGCCCCACCCTGGAGAAGGCTGTGTAGAAGGTTAGGGTGACATCACTGAGGCCACTGAGCCCATCGATGCGGTCATAGACGTTCTCCCAGTATGCTTTCAAGGCTGGCGTGTTGGCAGGGTAGCTGCCATAGAGATGCGTGTCCAGGATCTCCAGCACCTCCTGATTCACCGTTGACTCAAATTTGCGGGCAAAGAAGGTGGGTCTGGAGAGTTGCTGGAAGAACATGGGAATGTCTATCAGTGTTGGCCACACCCATTTTGCCCTCCCACCTGAGCATCACAGCTGGGAGGGAGACAGACCTGGGAGAAATACGCTGGGGCCCATCCCCCCACTTTGAAGTCACAGGCTAAAGGAGCAGCAAAGCACAGCCAGCCTCTATGTGGGATCCTCTACGACAAGTTCAGCTGGAACACACAGTACACTTACTGATAATTAGATGGGTTCCCATCTTTCCCACTGCCTTCCTCCTTCTATGCTCAGAAACAGCCATGCATCATCTAGCTCCTTCAATGCTATCCCTATTCAGATGGGCCCCCACCCTGCGGAGCCACTGTGGAGCCCTGGCCATGTGGTCCAGCTCACAGGATCAGGACCCTGCACTATATAAGACTGGGACTACTCAAAAATCCTGCCAACTTCTCTCTTCAGGCTGGGTGTATCTTCTCCAAACCTCCCTTGTTTAGTCTACACCCTATGCACTGACAGCAAAGGAGACTATTTGTCACAGGGCACTTTGCCTGGCCAAAGAGGTCATTACTCTGAAATGGTCTTACTGAAAAGGTATTTGCAGGGAAAGAGCAGGAAAAAGGGAGAAAAAGTCTGGGAAGAGGAGCAGCACTGCAAGCAAAAGCCTGGCTGCTGTGCTGGACAGTCACCATAATCTCACTGCCCAAGTGTTTACAGCTATTTCTGTGCCGAGCCCCAGGGCAGCCGGTGAGCCAATCCTGCTCCTGCCCCTGCAAGGCTGGAGCAAGGCTCATGGAGTCAGGCACAGCAGCTCGCACTGCACCCAGGGATGTGCCCACAGGGCAGCTTGGAGAGAAGAGAAACAGGCAGGAGGGGAGAGTGCAGGAGGAAAAAGGAGGATGTTTTTCACCTGTAGCCGGAGGAAGTCCTGGGGTTTGAAGTCATTTGGGGAGCAACCGCACCAGTCGACTATGTGCTTATATTGGCACTTACAGCCCAGCTTCCGGTTCCAGTTAGTCACTCGAAGGTTGTTATCTACCAGCGTCTCACAGGCATGACTGTTCTCCAGGACCGTGTGGAAGAAAGACTGTGCACAGCAGAGAAAAGACAGGACAGTTGGTGGGGATGGAGGATGCAGATTAACGGAGACTCCTCACTCTCCACTCACAGAGGAGCGGGACAGACCTCAGTGGCTCCTGAATAGAAACCTATCCCTGTTTCCAGCACAGGGCAACACATAAGAAACCGGGCTCTGTGCCCAAACTAGTCCCCACCTGGCCAAGAGGGACATCTGGACCTAAAGCAAGGCTGGATATAAACATGACCTTTGTCCTGTCTGCTCCTCTCTTCCCTCTTTGATACCTACATCTGGACAAAGGGGAGGCACAAAGCTGCCGGTGCAGAACATGCAACACCCTTCACAGCTACTCATGGTGAGGATGAAGTGAGACAGAGATCTTAAGTACAGTGGGAATATGGCCCATGCCTCACAGCCAACACCTACCTCGGCTGGCAGGAGTGTATAGGTGTAGAATTGGCGCAGCTGGGACACCAGTTGGTCATTGGCATAGACCACGTACTCCACAAAGCTACGTGTAAGCGAGAACCAGTCAGAGCCACCGTCTACCACGATGCCCTCAGGGATGTGGCGCTCGCCCAGCCGCCACATGTGGGAGTCACACTCATGGAACAGGCGGTCCAGGCCCTGCTTCTTGATAAACCTGGGCACAGGGATGAAGACGAGGGCTTAGGAGTGTCACTCACTTTGCTGGGTGCAGCTACATCAAGAACAACCCTGCTGCCCCAACTATTTCAGTTCTTTTCTGAAATCCCTCATTTTTCAGTTCCTCCAGCTCAGCTCTGCCCCTAGCTGGAATTACCTGGCATTATCTCTGCCATGAGACTTCAGGAAGTTCTTATCTCGGTATTTGGATAGGAACATCACCAGCTCCTCATTGGTCCTGAGGTGCAAATCAGAAAGCGTTAAATGGCCCCTGGCATAGAGCAACCAGTAAACATTCATATAGCAAAAGCCATCAGACAGGAGAAGCCTAAAGCAGCTGCTCGGTACTTGTCTCATCATTGGGGAGACACAGGTGTTCCGACTCTGCTGTCTGGCACCTCACATGTCTGTTCCCCTGCAACACCCAGACCCCAGGAAAACACAGCCCCCAAGGTACTGGCTGGACTCCTCTGGAGAGAAGGGACCAGCCTAGCCCCGGAGCATCAGAGCGCAATCATGCGCCAGCACATGCGTGCAATCCCCAAACCTATCTTCCTTCAGCTCCCAGCTCCTCTCTGACCCTCCCAAGGATGCTGCAGCATCACACAGCTCAAACACTTCCATCATCCTTTCCTGCCCCAGCAACATCCTCACCTCGTTGGGTAATCAGTGGCACTCAGGTTGATGAAGAAGTCCCAGGGCCATTCAGCCAGTTCCAGCAGATCCTTCATGCTACGCAGGTACATCTTCAACAGGCTGGCACCTCCCCAGATAGTCACCATGCGCCAGGGTGTTACACGGATGTTGGGGTAGTGCTGGGCCAGTTCCATTGCCTCACGATGGAGGTAGTTGGAGCGCTGCCAGGGAACACAACTCATGCTCACCAAGGAGCTCACCTTCCTGAAGGAAGCCTGCCCTCCTTGCCAGCCCAGGGTCTGCACTTAGAGGAGCCTCCACAGGGAAGGAAGCAGCAAAACAAGAGCGCTCTGGGTGCACAGGGACAGATCCTGCTTCACTGGGGAGGCAAGAATTGGGCTCTGAGGGTCACAGCTCCATGTGCAGAGAGGACAAACCCCACCAAGCAACCTCTTCTGCCCACCACTCGCCCATGTCCCTCCTCTGTACCCTGTCCCAGTGACCAATCTGGGCACTGTTAGCAACTCCACTCCCCTTGCCCCTGCTGCACACCTTGTCGACGTGGATGTAGAAGAAGTGCTGCTCATGATACACAGCCTTGATGAGCCGCTTCAGCTGGCGAATGGCCCTGCCATGCACAACCAGCATGTAGGCAATGCGCACAGGCTTGCTGGGGGGCACCTGCTGCAGCCGGCTCTCGTCCCACTGGATAACAGGGCTGACCTTGCCTGCATGAGGAGGGAGAGGGCCGTCAGACACTCCCAGCCTTGGCACCCACTGCCCCAAGCTCCTGAAAAACCAGGGAGACCTGAGCAAGGTGGGGGAACAGCAAGAAAGAGCTCAGCCTCAAGCAAACCCCAACATGCTGCAGTGCCAGGTCATGGTGGCACACACAGTCCCTTGCTTTAAACTGACAGGGCTGCCTTAGGGAAGGGAGGGATGGTCCTTCTCAGGCCCATCAAAACAGAAGATGCAGCTGGGCCTGGTTCTGACCTCTACAGGCACTCCTCCTTAAGGAGGATGGCACAGCTTTGATTGGATTACAGTGGCAGCAGTAATCTGGGAATCTGTAACACTCTGAGGCCACTTTTTGCCAGGTGGGCCAGTTTGATGACATAAGAAAGGTGGCCCACACGTCTGATCAGGATATTCTCAATGCCCAGGATGACCAGGAGCCCCCCAGCAGGACTCACCCGAGAGCTGGCAGTGGCGAGGCACAGACTGGGGCATGAGGCTGCCAGCCCGGTGCAAACACACCACATTGGCAATCTCCTGTTGGCACTGCTTGCTGCTGGCCCGGGCCAGTGCTGAGAGGGCATCTTTGCCTGTGATTTCACATTTAGGGGTGAACCGGTTCTCAGTGGGCTGGGGAGCCCCCTCCACACTGCCCGTGTCACTCTGCTGGAAGATGGCCAGTTGGGCCTCCCTGTGCAACTCTGTCAGGTTCCTCTGGCTGGAGAAGTCTGGTGCAGCCGGCAGCCTCCATCCTAGTTTGTGTCTCACTGTGACAGCTCTCACCACTTTGGACACCAGCATCCCAGGGCTGTCTGGCCGTCCCCGCCATCGCCCATGCTTCCGGCTGGCGCTGCCCCTGCGCCCAGCAGAGCTGTCTGAGTCCTTGGAGCCATCACTATTCTCGGGCAACCTGTTTTTTTTCTGCCGCTCCTGTTCCGTTTCCAGGTGGATGTAGAAGAGAGGACAGGCAGTGTTAGTTTGGGCCTGCTTCCCCCCAGCTCTGCCAACACATTCCCTGGAGCATCCCAGCACCCATGGAGTTCAGTGCTGCAACATGCAGCATAAGCAGCTGTCCAAGTCCTTTTTCTGAGAGCAGCCACTGCACAGCAAAGGACATTACACTACCCCCTCTGCCACCTAAAACCCTAGACTTAAGACACACAGCACCTTCCTGCACGGTCCTATGCCCCCCTCATCGGGACATCTGCCTATATGCCTGCAAGGGAGACCTCGATTTGCAGACCCTATCATCACAGCACACCAGATGCACAAAGATGGTCTTGCTCTGTCAGATCAGTTGTGCCTGCACCAGCCACCCTCCAGAGTCCTGCATGGACAGTGGCATCCCTGGGTGGTGGAGATGAACACAGGGCTGCTCTGACTGGTGGTGGTTATTTTACTTGGAGGTAAATGGACCAGCCATGACCGTGCTGCAAGTCCAAGCCCAGCACATCCATCTGGGAGCCAGGGTCCCAGGTGGCTGCAGCTGTGCTCTCTGGGGTTAAATACCACTGGAGCAGTATCGAACAAGATCTTGTCTGTACTCCCTTTCCTGGGCCCTGGCTTCCTGCACTGGGCTGAAGCAGGTGCCACAATTGCTGGCTTCTCTAGAAATCCCTTTAACAAACCCTCCTGTCAAGCCAAGTGGATGTGTAAGAGGAGTAGTTAATTACATTTTGTTACATCTGCCAGGTTGGCTTATAAACAGAAACAAGTCAGCCTTGGAGAGAACAAAGAGTTTGGAAGTTTGAGTATCTGCAAGACCCATGTTCACAGGAAAGCACTTTCCCAGCAAGTCATGCACACAGGGCCAGGGCTATATGCTGCCAGCCTGCTCCTGGCCAACATCAACTACCTGCTCCAGCCAGGCCTCACAGAGCTCTCTCATAATGCCCTCAAAACCCTGCCTGCCCAACTGCCATGTGGGGCACCATGGGAGGCAGCAAAGCACATCAGGGCTATTCCTGGCATCTTCAGAGGATGGACAGACGCCTCACAAGGACAGCGGGACCAAATTAGCCCCTACATAGCCTGCTCATAGGTGTAGCTGCTGGGAAGACCACAACCAAGAGACACCATGCCGTGCAAAGGCTGGAAGGCATCTGGCAAGATCTGCCTGCTCCAGTGTCCCTGAACTACCCATGTCAGGGTGGCACAGCCTGCAAACCATGGCTACACAGGAAGGGGCCAAGCCACCATTTTTAGCTTCCAAGGGGCTGGTGTCAGCAAGGATCAGCTAAGCCCCATCCACCCAGACAGGTGTCACAGGCAGCCCGAGACAGGTGACAGACTGTTCATTAGTCACCACACAGGACCATCTGTTCTCTGTTGAGCATCGCAGAAGCAGGAAGTGAGTCTGTTCCACAGGCTTACCCCATTCCTGCAGAAAGAGACCAGCCAGCCCTGCTCACATCCTCCACTCCCCAACATGCTTAGATCTGAGGACAGACACCGTGCAATGCCCATCCTCTGCTACAGTCCTGCTCGTCTCCCTGGGAGAAGCCCTGTGCCCAGCTGTCTTCCTCAGTAGGGAAGCTGTCAGAACCATCACCAGGCTTTCCAAAGCTGCCAGTAACAAACTCAATGCCTTCTAATTACTGCAGCACAGCAGAGGGATCCCTCCATCCCAGCCTGGCATTGAACAGCTCTGTCCATGTTGCCCTGCTATATTTAAGACTCAGATACAGGACTTTTGTGAAGGCTCCCTGCTCCCAACAGAAGCGTGCCAGCTAGAGGTCACTTCTCCCATCCTGGGTTCCCTGATGTGATACCACTGTCCCCACAGCAACACAGAGCTGGGGGTCAGTTATCTACCTGCACCCGATTTGAGCCCAGGTCCAACCGCACCGACATCTCCCAAGCTCTCCATTGTGAGAAGCAGTGCTAACGTCCTGCAGTATTCCCGCTCTGGTTGACTAACTCTGGTGTACGCCACATACAAGCACTTATTAGGCAAAACCAGTGCCAAAATGTTCCAAAGTCACCAGATGCTTGACTGCCGATTGCAGCAGCAGAGCCTTAAGCTTCACAATTAAAATGGATGCAGACGGCCCCCTAAAAATAAGCTCATTGGGCACTAAAATAAAAATAAAGGGATCTCAGGAAAGCTGGATTAAAAGATGTTACATAGGAAGTTTCTCCAGTGGCCATTGCACATGGAGGACACCAACACATGAGCCCCAGAGAGGTACCAACCTCCTGTCTGTGTGGCATTAGGGCCCCTCATTTTGAGCAGGACCTTCATGCTCTAGGGGCTGTAGAGCCCAGTTCTCCTTCTCGCCTCTTTGTTCTTAGGGAAAACTTTCTAGTCCTGTGAAAAGACCTGCTCATCAGGAAGTCACCCTCCACACCAGGGAGGCAGCCAGCCTACCATGGGAGGAGCAGCTCTCACCCTTGAAGGGACCTCTGCTCTCACCTCATGACCACAGGCTCTCCTCTGCCACAGCTACTGTGCTCACTCCATGACTGCCTCTGCAAAACTCCCACCTTTTGCTGCACACTGCCCCTGCCAAAACTGGTTTCATCATAGCCCTGGGGCTTGTTGGCAGCCCATGGAGCAGCTCTACAGCCCCTAGAGCATGAAGGTCCTGCTCAAAATGAGGGGCCCTAATGCCACACAGACATCCACCAAGAAAGCCCGTACGGGGACTCTCAGCCCTTCCCCTACGCTCTTGGAGAAACCAGGTTCAGCCACTTGTCTACCTAGATGCATCAGGCCTGGACATGGCCCAGGCAACTCAAAACAAATAAATAAATACAAATAAGCCATCCAGAGGTCAAGAGCTTTCCTTGCATGTGGCAGCAATGTGCTTCAGAGGCCTGGGTCCTTCTCAATACCTGTTCCATGTCCATCCTTGGCCAAACACCTTCGCCGTGCTGTGCCTCAGCTTCCCCACACTCTGTTCTGAAATAAAGACAATGGATGCCTGCAAAAGGTCCTTGTACCCTTATGCTTCACAGGGATATCCTAGGCCATATCGGATAAACAGGAGCTGCCACAAACTTCCTGAGCGGCTGTGTGCGCTCTCCAGAGCTCTCTGAAGTACCCTACCTTTTCCTTTTTCCTAGCTCGGCTGTTACCAACCCCAGCTTCCCACAACATCCCCCAAATCACAGAGATATGCAAGACTCCTCTTGAGCATCCCACGCTCCCTGTCCCATGCCAGACTCTAACCAACACCCCCCAGGCCACAAGGTCCCCTTCTTAGGCACCATGACCCTACACCACTGCAGCTGGAGGTCCCTGACAGGTCATGGCCCACTCACTGCCTGCCACACAGCCACCACCCTCCAGCAACGCGGGGCCTGCAGGAACCTCATCCGCTCCAAGGACACCATCCCGGAACAGGGCTTTGACAGCCCTACAGACACAGCCCGTGGTGTGCGTGTGGTGGGCAACCCGCTTTGTGTCCCCTTCCAGCTCCAGAGCAAGGAGGACATGTCAGCTCCCTGTGCACTGCCCCCTCAAGGACTCTCACCCCAAGGGCCTGCTCCCCGTCAAGAGACCCCTCTCAGCACGCACCGCCTTCCTATGATCCCCCCAGGCCCTCTGCTTACCTCAAGACCCCCATCGCCTCTTCTGCCCCCCACCATCGCCCTCAGCGCCTTCACTGTCCGTTCCCCTCTTGCCCCTCGCCTGCCCCTTTCTCGTCCCCCTACACCCCTCACGCCCCCGTACCCTCACTGTCCCCTCAGCCCCCGCCGGCAGGCCCCGGGCCGCCGGTCCAGACTGCCCCGCGGCGCTACCTCGACCGGTCCCTCCTCGTCGAGGCCGGCGGAGGTCCAGAGGACGAGGCCCTGGAGCAGGAGTATGGCTACGGCCGTAGCTACCGCGAGCCGGTACCGCCGCGCGAGCTTCCGCGCCCGCCCGCCGGCCACCATCGTCACAGCCGCTCCGCCGCGGCAGAGGGCGGGTTGCGCTGGCGCCCGCCTCCCGCGCGCACGCGCCCGTGAGGCCGGGAGGGTTGGGAAAGGCGGGATGTGACTGTGCGCGCGCGTCTGAGGAATCTTGCTTATATAGGACCACAACTGCCGTACCGCTGACATTTACTTCCAGCTGCCTTTGCTTTTAGCGGAGCTGCTCCACATGGCTTCTCAAATTAAATAATTACAAAAATACTGAAACAAAGCTTTGCAGCAGTTAACAAATTGAATGAATTCTCTTCTAGTGAAGCCTTGAAATACACTTGATGCAGCCTCAAAAAAGATGCCTAGCTCTGTGACCTGTTTTTCAGTGGAGGGGGTTGTCACAATGCATGAACGGCCTGGTGCTAGGCAGGAGCAGAGTGAATACTCATGGACGGGCACACTGGCATGCAGGGGGCGAGAGCGTGCCCAAGAGTCCTTACCCGTAAAGATCTGGGTTCCCATGATGCTGGACTTCACCTGGGCACCAGCGAGCAGCCAGACCTGCTTTTGAGGTGACACTGCAATAAACTCTTTAGCCAGGTGGAAAACTGCTGTACAAATGCAGGCAAACACTGTGCTCTCAGATTTCTCAGTTGCTGTCACTAATAAAGGAATGATACTTTATACAGAAGGACATACTTAGTGCGCAGCAGAGAAGAGCAAGGTCCCAGTTACAGTCTGTTCCTGTGCTCCCAGCCTGGAGATCCTTGGAGGTGGGGTGAGAGCAGGAGCAAACCTCGGGAGCTCTGGGACTAGGAGGGATCAGGGCAGATGCTTCCTAGCTGTGGCACATGAGGGACAAGAGCACTTCTGCTGTCTCCATTTCACCAAGACCCTAATGCACCGCAACCTCCACCTAAGCCCCTGGTATTTGGATATAACAAATGCATTTGGCTATACCATTTCTCACTCTCCTACTTCTCCGGAGCTGCCAGCTCTGCCTGTAAAAAAGTCAGATCAGCAGGTCTGGGAGCTTCAGCCCATGTGAATAATGCAGCCAGAGGGGCAAGCAGGCCAGGTGGTGGTTGCGGGGAGCCAGTCAGCCCACTCATAATACCCAGACCACCCTTGCCTCCTGCTGCTGGGCTCTTCCATGCCCTGCCCTGCCAGTCTTTGGCCTGGACAGTTTTTTATTCCCAGCACCACTCCTATTTGGTTGAGGTCTCCAAATGCAGAGGGATTATTTAATCCTCATCCTGCCTCCTGATGAAACTAATCCTCTTCAAGGTTGCTCCAAGGAAACGTCCAAACCTTTGAAAGCAGCGGCTCAGCTGTGAAGCCAGCTCCTACCTGGGCAGAAAGCCAGCCTGTGTCACAAAAGCACAGCTGGCAGCAGGAGCAGCCTTGCGAGGCTGGGGCCAGCTCACATCCTCCACACTGTGTTGTAGGGCTCCTTTCTGGGCCATGGAGTTGACAGCATGTTGGTATAGATCTCCTGCTGCTTTGGCACAGAATTCTGAACCCTGGCATAAGTAGCCTCTTCTTCCTCTTCCAAATGCTGGGAAAGGAGCGGGATAAACAAAAAACAACCTTGGTAGGATTGTTCCAGGACAACACTGTCTGCTGGGACCTCTCTGGGCTACTTTAAGCATCCAGAAGCAGCCATGGGGACTAGAAAAGGCATCCACATTACCCAGGGTTATTTGCATCCCAGCTTGGTACATCTCTTTGCAGCCCTCTCCCTACCCACCCAACCCATCCTGCTGCCCACACCATTGCCCAACTACCACAGCTTTCCACCCACTGTATCAACCTTGGAGTTGCTTTGCATTCTCCTACCTTACAGCTCTGCTTGACCTCCATGTATTCGGTTGCTTGGTTTTCCAAGCAATGGAAAGCCTTGGCATTGCTGTACAGCTGGCTCTCAGCTGTACCAATGCAGCGGTTAATGTCTGCATAGGTCAAGGCATCTGCTCCCTGACACATGAAGGAGAGGAATAAGCTCTTGACCTACTGCTGCTCCCCTGCCCACAGTCCATGGGGCTGGGAACATCTCCCATCCCACTGCCTTTCCTGATGAGAGCTCACATGGCTGCAGGAGTACTGGGGGAAAATTGAACTTGCAGCAAGGACTGCTTCAACAGAGGGTCTCCTCAAAAACTGCCAAAAAACATTAGAAAATACTTCCCAAGCAGTGATCAAAGATGAGCCACCCTGCAGCCTCCTCAGGTATGCCTGGAGGAGCTTAGGGAGAAGCCTCGCAGCTCAATCCTAAATTCCTTTCCTAGGCACACTGTGATGGTAACACAAAATCTCTCATCGGGTCTTTCTGTCGGTGAACAGAACCCAAAGGATTCTTCCCAGCCTCAAGGACCATGAACCTGGTTGACTTTTTTCTCCGGTTGGGGTGTAATGTTTCCTCTCCCTAGGCAAGGTCAGAATACACCATCCCAAGACTTCGTGCGGTTTGCCTTACTGTATGTGATGGTCTGCGAGTTCTGTCCATCTCTACAACGGCTCCAGAGAGGGCTGGATGGAGCACAGACATAGTTAGAAGCAAAACCAGAGGAAATATGTAAAACCAAAAAGTAAATCTGAGCAAAAGTAATCTATCAGTTGTAGTCACCTGCAGATCCCCAGTTGTTCTAGGAGTCTCTGGGCTGTTTTCTGCTGGCAGAAATGGGGCTTTTCTCACATCAAGGAGCAGCCCACCTGGCTGTGGCTTGAGGGGCTGCTCTCTACAAGAGGGATCTCTGCTCATCGTTACTGAACACCTTCACAAGGAATCGAGTATAACTGGAGTGAGACTGCTTGGGAACAAGACAACTATTGCTCTGCAGATTTGCTTGCTACTTTATCCTGAAATTACTAAGTTGATAGATAAGGGTTTACAAATTCTGTAACCCTGAGCATGTGATGGAGCTCTTATCTACAGTATTGAAATAGTTGCATTGGTTCTCTACCCTCCCCCCTTTCCATGAGAGAGAGTTCTGCTGAGTCTGAATGAAACCCTGCCCTTGGCCCAGGATGCTGTCTCTAGACTGCTGTCCCCAGGCTGTGCAGCACAGCAGTCTAGTAGTGGTGCCAGGTGGTTCAGCCCCTTAGAGCAGGCCCTGTGCTGCCCAGTGAGGATGTACCCGAGCAGTCAGCATGCGTAAAGAGGCAGGCAGAAGCTGGCTGTCAGCAGGAAGAGCTGCATGAGCCAAATGGACAGAGGTAGCAGTGCTCCCTGCCCCAAGACCTGCTTCCCGGGCTCTCCTGTGTCAGCTGGCTAAGCCTGCTTGCTGCCGGGTGGGATAGGATGGATTTCAGGTTTGCTCACGTCCACCTCGCTTACCCCATGTTACAGGACTACCCACCACCCTACTTCAGCACCAGCCAGCGGCTGGTGGTTCCCCAGTGTGAAGTGTCACAGCTGGAGAGTGCTGTGGACAACCCTGGCGTGCAGGTGACCGTCAGGGTAAATGGTAGCAAAGATCCGGATGAGCTTGTGGCTGTAGGAAGCCTGGGGAGCTCCAGGGGCACAGGCAGAAGGTGCTGGGCAGCAGGAGAAACTTTGGGAAGTGCTGCCTGTATGTAAAAACCTGGGATGGGGATGGAGGGGACCATGAGGGGATAGGGATACTGCAGAGAACACCATGGTGCCTTGAGGTGTTTGGGCATGAAATGCCAGGCAGATCCCTCAGGGCCTGGGATCTTGCAAAGCAGGTTGTAGTGTAATTACCTCCTGGGAGGGAGGATCTTCCCCCTTAGGGTACAAGGAAGGGCACCCACAACTTTGAACACTGAAGAAATTCCAGTGAGGAGAGCACCACCATGCTGACCTTCCTCTTCTGGGCTGGGCATTTCTAGGGAGATGAGCTATTCTGCGTTGGACTCCGAAGCAGCTACCAGCTCCCTTCCTGGGAGTCGCCACGCTTGCCAAGCTATGAGAGTGTGCAGAATAAAGATCACCAGCAGGAAATCCATCAGATGATTGCCAAGAGGTTTGGACTGTGGGGAGAGCATTCACAGGAGGTGAGCTCTCCCTCCCCATAGGAGGGTGCTGACAGGGGCACTTCCCCCCTCAGTTGGTATCTGGGTCTTGCTTCAGCAACTTGCAGTAGCTAAGGACTCTGTTCTCTGATAGCCTTTATCTCTGGAAAGGGCACAAAGTGTATCAGAAGGCTCCTTTGGTGTACATCTGTGCTGGTTAATGATCAATCTTTCCTGTTGCATTTGCAGAAATGCCTGTACTTGGGAGGCAGGCAGGGCAGAGCTGATGATGAAAGGGCAGGCCCTGCGCATCATCTGCTCGTGCAAGTCCAAGCTGCAAGGGTTATTTTTAGATTTGCAAGGTTGCCACAGTTTATTCCTCCCTTCTCACTGCAAGATACCTCTGTGAGGCCCCTCACTATTACCTTGAAGTGTTTATGGCTTATTTATGAGCAGGAAGCTTTGCCTGACATTTCAGATTTGCACTTCCCCGATAGAACAAAGTGAGTGTGTCTGCCAAATAGGTCCTGCGGCAGTATCCCAAGAGACTGAACAAAGAGACCTCATTGACTAAAGCAGACAGAAACATTTGAAACTCTGAACAGAGTTCTAAAGGTTCACTGATTCACCTGGATTTTGAACTCTTAAAGATGCACCATTAAGTCCAGCATAGTCAGCACTTGCCACTCAAGTGTTTGGAGCTCTAATGACACCAGCCCTGAAACCAGAGCACTGGGGGCACAGGCAAATAGTTTCATAGATTCATAGAACGACCAGGTTGGAAGGGACCTTCAAGATCATCTAGTTCCAAGCCCCCCGCCATGGGCAGGGATGCCAATCACTAGACCAGGTTGCCCAAGGCCACATCCAGCCTGGCCTTGAACGCTGCCAGGGATGGAGCATCCACAACCTCTCTGGGCAACCTGTTCCAGTGTCTAACCACCCTCTGGGTAAAGAACCTCCTTCTAATCTCCAATCTAAATTTCCCCTCCTTCAGCTTATAGCCATTCCCCCTTGTCCTATTATAATCAGACCACCTAAAAGGTTTCTCCCCTTGTAACTTATAATCCCCCTTTAGGTACTGGAAAACTGCTATAAGATCCCCTCGAAGCCTTCTCTTCTGCAGGCTGAATAACCCCAACTCCCTCAGCCTATCTTCATAGGGGAGGTTCTCCAATCCTATAATCGTCTCCATGGCCCTCCTCTGGACTCGCTCCAATAGGTCCATATCTTTTTTATGCTGAGGACCCGAGAACTGGATGCAGTACTCCAGGTGGGGCCTCACGAGGGCAGAGTAGACAGGCAGAATCACCTCCCTAGATCTGCTGCTCATGCCTCTCCCGATGCAGCCCAGGATGCGGTTGGCTCTCCGGGCTGCGAGTACACATTGCTGGCTCACATCCACCTTTTCATCTATCATGACCCCCAAGTCCTTCTCTGCAGGGCTGACAAAAGTTGAGAAAAGACAAATAGTTGAGGAACTGCAATGGGAGCATTTCCACATCACTGTGCCACTTCTGTCACTTGTTACGGGGACAAAGCCAGCCCACCTCTGCCAAAATAACATAACAATAGCCCGGAGGTTCCTCTCTGCTGCTGTGCACTGAGACTCGCAACCAAAATCTGGGTAGAAAGCCTGGCTTGTAGGCACTTGTATAAATCCCAGCAACTGTGCCTTGGTCAAAGGAAAGCACATAACTGCTCTCTTTTAACAGAAGTCACGTCCTTTCTGGCCTTGGGACAAGTAGAGTAGTGACAAATCTTTGATAGGGAACAGGAAGAGCAGGGACTCGGCGCAGAGTGAGGAGAGTGTGTCACGGAAACATGCCTCTTCAGTGGATTTCTGCTCTGCTGTGTTGCAAACCAGTGCTAAGCGCTGATCTTCTAGGACTTCATCTCACCAGCAGCCCGCTGCTCTGAGTACTGCAGGGATCTAAATTGCAGGCTGGTGATGGTTGTAAGCCTTGTCATCCTCCCTGTAAGAAGAGGTGGGACAATCTGCTGGTTATTTCTGATCAGCTGTAACACTCTCTTCTCCATAGATGCCGCCTCCCTATGAGCATGCTCTGAGGCATCCTCCAGCTTTCTCAGGAACAGTAATAAGCTCAGAGACCTTGGACAGATGTGGTGTGCCAGACCCTTTTCACGCCCTGCTCAGCTACCAAGCTCAGTGAAACACCACCGTATAATGCCTTGGTTTCAGCATACTGCTTCCTGCCATGGCATCAGCAACAGAAGTGCCTGTGGCATTGTTCTCGCCTGTGGAGAATGGCCAAATGTCAAGCCTCCCCCCCAGTTTCACCATCAGCCAAGACACAGGCAAGTCTTGGCTCCAGCTAGTGGAGACATCCTTCCTGCAGCACAAGGACGGTTGTGGAGCCACCGCTAGGTACTGTGCTCTGAAGCAAAGAAACCAGGAATGTCCGCTCGCTCTTCTCTGTCAAACATACTGTTACCAAAGGCGAGGGACCCGCTGCTTGCTTCTACACAAAGCCAAGGTGATGGTCTCCTCAGGCAGCACTCCTCCAGGCAGCTGGTGTATCATACCTCTCTGAGACAAGCATTAGCCACCATACCAAGGATCAGACATCAGGCAGCGGTCGTGTTGTGCTATTTCACTCACTTAGGTCATAAAATATTTTACTTGAGAGTTGTATTGGATACCAGTATCAATACAGGCTGAGAGATGATGCAATTGAGAGCAGCCCTGTGGAGAGGGACCTGGGGGGTATTGGTGAATGAAAAGCTTGACATGAGCTGACAACATGCGCTTGCAGCTCAAAAGGCTAACCAAATCCTGGGCTGTACCAAAAGAAGCGTGGCCAGGAGGTTGAGGGAGGTGATTCTGCTCCTCTACTTTGCTCTGGAGAGACCTCACTTGGGAGTACTGCATCCAGCTCTGGAGTCCTCAGCATAAGAAAGACATGAGCCTGTTGGACTGTATCCAGAGAAGGCCACAAAAAATGATCAGAGGGTTGGAACACCTCCCCTGTGAGAAAAGGCTGAGAGAGCTGGGACTGTTCAACCTGGAGAAGGCTCTGGGGATACCTTATTCGCAGCTTACCAGTACATAAAGGGAGCCTATAAGAAAGATGGAGACAGTCTTTTTAGCAAGACCTGTTGCAAGAGGACATGGGGTAATGGCTTTAAAGTAAAGAAGGGGAGATTAAACTGGATGTAAGACATTTTTCCCAATGAGGGCGGTGAAGCAATGGAACAGGTTGCCTAGAGAGGTGGTGGATGCCCCATCCCTGGAAATGTTCAAGATCAGATTGGACAGGGCTCTGAGCAACCTGATCTAGTTAAAGGTGTCCCTTCTTGCAGCAGGGTGTTGGGCTAGATAACCTCTGAAGATCCCTTCCAACTCTAACCTTTCTAGGATTCTGTGATACCAGATGGGAATCCTCATGAGCAGCAAAATGAATCTGCATCAGAGCATCAACGCGTGCTCTTGCAGCAATGGTTCCCTGTGACCAAGGGCAATTTTGTACGGACCTCAGACATTTGAGGGCTCCATGTCTTGCTTCACCTGCTGTACGCAAATACCAACCACTGCAATGAACCATGGGACTGGATACACAAGCTGGGAAAGGACAGAAGTGTGAATAAAATAGCTGGTGAGCTCCATGAAGAACATAAAGGCAAGGTAGACATGCTGGCTTAGTTTAGCTAGTTGTCTTCTGCAGAGCAGACAATCTGAAAAATATCAGTACTGGTATCCTTACACCACCAATTTTGATAACCTGTTTTCTACTGCAGAGCCCATGTTTCAAATTGTTTACAAGCCTGTAGATAAAATGAGATCAGGCTGGCCACAGGGCATTTGGGCTCCTCTCTTTTGAACAATATAAGCTCAAAAAAAGTCACAGAATGACTCAGGGAAGACAAAAGGGGAGGTCTTCTAGATTGTGGCTTTGATATGCCTCCCGCTGCTGAACCTCAAATGACACCCAGGCCTGTGCATCTTACAAGCACTTTCAAATCAGCGATGAATTAGCTTTACAAGTGTGACTTTGTCTTACATGGCTAGTAACTGGAACACTAACAGGTATCTGAGTTGATCACCAAGATGAGTTAGATAGAAGGAAAAATCTGGCTTCTTGAGATGCAGAGTTAGGCATAAGTGAAAAATTATCTGTCCTGTCCTGCAGTATTTTGGATTAGGATACAACTATAACAGTAATGTCTAAAAATGAGTAAAAATAGATAGGAGTTATTAGTGGGACAAATAATGACCTGAGAGTGATTGTAGAGAGAACCTACCCAGTGGCACAACGGAAGAGGTTCTCCAGAGGAAGGCAGCTCCAGATACTAAATGAACATAAATAACACATTATGTGAACAGCCAAGACCTTCAGCAACCCCGCAGCATTTATTACACACTCTTACAAACGCCAGCAGGTGATCCCAGTGCCTGGACACTGACTGCACATGCTTTAGGGGCA